>BMAU01011766.1:1000000-1222596 GCA_019973935.1 Trichonephila clavipes | reverse complement strand
CAGCTTCCAATACTGGACTGTAATTTGAGCAAATATTTTTGATTGTTTTTAGATGTCTATTTCTCTCCTGAGGGTAAAAGATTTCTAGGAGCTACTCCTCGAAATGAAAAGCCAGGCGTAACTCCTAAATTGATGGAGAGAATTTTGATGGTAGATACATCTTCCTATTTGCACAGCAATTGTTGCTTTGCAAAATTTTGGGGGCACATCAAAGTACAGAAAAAAATGCCATATCTAAATGGCTTTTAAAATATATTGTGGGATTTCTTCAAATTATATATAACTTCTAATTAGGCGTATAAAAAAATGTTTCAAAAGCATTGAATAATTCTTTTTGTGTGGAATAATGATTTTCTACATATATCAGTTTGAAGAAAATTTTGGGTTCAAATTGGTATTCAGCAATAATTATCTATTCAGGTAAATCTTTAGCATCCATTCCTCCTGTGGTTTGTTCAAAGTTATTTCTGTATAATTTGCTTTAGATGGGCAGATGGCAATGATTTTATAGTGCAATAAGTCTGAACATGATCTTCTGAATGCCCTAAGATATACTTTTCCCTGGAATTACTGTGTAGAATGCATTGGAGTCATGCATGCCCAAAAATTACTCAACTTTGGTGTCTTTGCCAGTTGTTTTTAGCTGTAATCCTAGCTTCAGCTATTTGTCTCTTAGTGCCTTTGCTAAGAACAGAAACAGTATTTTGCAGTCTCAAGAGATCTAATGCAGACTTCTTTGATGTCTCTGGCATTATATTAGATGAAGTCCTGGCATTACCCTTAAAATTTATGTGCTGAGGGATGCTATCCTGTGCTATAGGCTAGAGTGTGTTATTTTTTCCAAAATATATCAAGTTGCAAGCATACAGGAAATCTCTTCTATTAATTTGCTACACACACAACAAATCTTAAGAAATCTACTCATACATTTAGAAGTTTAAAAAATAAAGTAACTGCTTCAAATAAATCATTTTACATAAAATAAAGAATTCAAGCCAAGAATAACAATTTTGTAATAAATTAATGTTTAAAGAATTAAGTTTAAGGTTGTTTTTAAATATTTCATTTATATTTGTTTGTCTTGTCTTTGATTCATAGTTCTTTAACTATGTCTTTTTAAGATGGTGCTTTGACTCCAAGTTCTGTTAGAGGAAAGTCCAAGAGGAAAACCATTGCAGGCTCTGTTTTAGATGATTCAGGTGAGTTTAATCTTTCTAAACTTATATTACTTTATAGTTTGATATGTTGGTTAAAAAAACTCATCCTTTGTTTTGGAACATTTAGGAAAGTATTAACATAATTTTTAGTCAAATAATGTGTAGATATTATTTCAGATTAACTGTAAATAAACTTTTCCCCTAAGTATAAATAGAATCCCGTTATATATATGTCAGTGTATTATACATCACTATTGTGTGTTACATTTGGGCGATTAATTGTTCCAGTGCCTAGCTTGAAAATTCACTTATTTCTATATATTTTTGTTTGTGGTGTCAAACCATGTACTTATATATTGCATATTTTTAGCTTGCTTGCTTTATTGTATACAATTAGGTGTAATCTGTAATACATCTGAGAACCTTCTTATGCTATTAAAAAGTCAATAATATGTTATTTTTGTAATAAATTGTTTTCGTGTAGTGTTATTGCTGAGTTTAAAAGTTTATGTTTGTTGCTTTATTATAATTAATCAATACCAGCAATGTAACATGCAATTGGCAAAATTATAATGCAGCTAAGAAAAAAATGTGGAAATTTTTATTTATGCACTTCGTTTTAACAAAACCAAAAAATTCAGATAAGTAATAATGTTATCATTTTTATTTTACCAGTTTTTAAAAAAGGGGAAAATCTTAAATTTTGTATTCCAAGTATTGGAAAGTATATAATTTTTCCAATCCTTTAAGATTTATAAATTAATGTGACAAGTAAAAAGTTTTGCAAACATGTATCTAAAAAGTTATTTGCTTGTTGCCTTTATATGATTCACTTTAAATATTTTATTTATGTATTAGTAATGTTTTGATTTTCTTTTAGTTGCTCCTTCACCCAAAAGATTAAAGAGGGGAGGCAGAAGCAGTATGTCTCGGTCAATTTTAGGTAAGCATTTGCAGATTTTGAAGAAAAATCATGTATTAATGAAATTTTACTGTTTGTATTTAATTGCTATTTTCTCCTTTAGGTATTTATAATGTTTCATACATAAAATACTTTAATTATAAATGTTTTTTTTTTATTCCTTGCATTTTTGTTAGTGTAGAATTTATTAGAATTAATTTATATATATTGTAACATCTAATCTATACTACAAAAAAAGGCAAATAATAAAATAATTTATTTTCTTGAAATTTTTTTTAAACATTCATTATTATTTTTTCCCTCTTTAAAATATCTAGCTTTTATTTTCTTAAAATTGTGTTATTTCATTTCACATTTAAAAGGCCTTTTCTTATTGTGTTCATTTTACCGTTATGATTTTTTAGCTGAAGAATTTGGAGAAGCTAATCTTTTGGAAGGTGATGGAGCATCAGAACATGGTAAATGTGTTCAATTTTATTACATTTTCATTAAAATAAATTTATATATATATTTTTTAATTGAAACTTTTCTGCAGAGAGCAATTTGGTAATATGATCACAATCTGTTCATTTAAGCTCTAATTTTCAAGAAGTCTATTGTGTTAAGTAATGGGAATTGTTCTGCACAATATTTTGAAATGGATCTCAAAGCCTTCTTGTAATTTTGGAAGCTTAGAGAAACACTATTGTATTGTTTCATCGCTCTGTTTGTAGTCTTGGAACTTGTGGTTGACGTTGTTTCTTTCCAGTATTAAGTTCAAGTTCTGATTCATTATATAGAGCAGGAGTGTCCAACACGCGGGCCGCATGTGGCCCGCCAGTACGTAAGCTGCAGCCAGCCGATCATTAATAACAAATAATTATTTGTTAATGATTAATTTTATTAATTAATGCTAATTATTTATTCAATAATTAGTTTTTTATTGTGTTTTGTTCCGGAAAATCAACAAAATCAAAAGGAGCATGATACAAGAATGGTGAGCTTTCAACCCCCCTTCGAAAAATACTTAAATAAATACGTACTATATACTTAGAATTATAATCAATCGGGGAAAAATCAAGGGCTTTGGGGGAGGTCCAGACCCCCCACCCCACCTTGTGTCGCCACTGCACAGGACCCATAGATATTTTCACGGAAACCCATTTCGCACACACTATGAGAAGAATATATCTTTAAAAAAAATTTTTAATGTACTCAATATGTTATAGATACTAAATGTAAGAGAAGAAAAGTATTGTATTTAAAAAGTTTAAAGTAATTTTAATATAATGTACTTATTCATAATAATTTGTGTGTTCCAAGTGTCACCTACCCATGTATTATATATGGTAGCTTGAACAAGTGCTTGCACTTTTTTTGCACTAACTCTTAAAGTTTAGGTCCATTGAAACTATCTGCCATCGCATTTCATATCCTGATTTAATTTTTTAAAAATTTTTATAGCCACTCGTGTTGAGAAATATTGTTAACTTAAATACATTGTTCTGAATGGCATTAAAATGTCTATAGCTTTTGGAGAAATCCTGTATATTTTGCACGAATGTACAACATAAGGAGCTGTTCTTGCTTAAATTTAGATTTTAATGTTGCATCAGCTAATACGTTTATAAGTTGTTCCCTGTTCTTCATTATTGGTGTTTTTTCCACACATGAAAACAAAGATGCATTTTCAATTAGGAAAGTATTTAGCTTTGCAAAACATTCTAATGAGTACAAAATTATGGCTATACAAACTTAATAGAGAATCCATTTTACACACACATTTATAATTTTCTTTTCGATTTTATGACTCGTAGAACCCTCTGTGAAACACAATTTGAAGATCACTGGTGTGGAGGAATTGGCCCACATTATATCTTTTCAAGGCTCAAATTTCTCGCATCGGTATAGCGGGGAAGTTTGAATTGTGCTGTGCAAACTCAGACACTATTTTCATATCTTGACCATGCTTCAATCAAAAGTGAAATTGGTTGTGAATACATTGTGTGTAGTTCTAAAATCCAGTGTTAATAGCCAATCAATCATGACTAAATAGTAATATTCATCCAGTAGTATAGGTATAATAAATATTCTAATCTATGCTTGCAGTATTCGATCTACCCATTGTATTGATTGGAATAAAGGAACAAAATGAACAATTCTGATTATCATCTCAGGAGATAAAAATAAGATTAAAGAAACTAAAATATGCATTGTCTACAGTGCATTTGTTGTTATCTATCATGTTGAGCAAAAGTGACTTAGAAAGTGAGAATTTTAACTTGGACGTACCTTGTGTTTAGCTAATACATGTACATGCTTGCCATTTTTGACATTGGTACTTTCTTCTGCATAACTTGGTTAGCTATTGATTCGTGGATGGGGCTCCATTAAACAAAAGTATTATTTTTATCATTTCTTCCTCTGTAGCAGCTATCTAGAACTCAATTTTTTTTGGACATGTTTTTATTCTTTTCACTTCATATGGCCAAAAAATTTGTTTTTTGGTAATTGTTTTACTAATCACGTTACCTGCAAACTTGAAATATACTTTGACTTATAAACAATGTTTTAGAATAGAATTTGATTGTATATTACTATGTTCTAAAAAGAAAAAAGGCATTTTGTGATGTATGTCTTTCCTCATAGTGGCCGATATACTGCCTATTATGTGGCAACTCCAAACCCATATCATAAATTAGAAATCAAAAAACAGTTGCTTAAAAAATCTGATTTTTTTCTTTCTTTCTAAAGATTTTTTTTTTAAAAAAAAAGAATGATCACTTAAATGCAATAAGGGCTAAAATACTATTTATATCTTGTGGATCATTATGTACCTTTAAATGCAGCTGAGATTGCTGGTCCTCTTAAAATACTTCCAGAGTTTGATCTTGCCGAGCAGTAGAGATTTTGATTAAAACATTTCCATATGATTAGTGTACATAATTTATTGAATGGAAAAAGCCCTGTTGCAGCAGCATCTGATGGCAGTAATGAAACAATTTGTACCTCATTGTGATAAAACTTGAATCCTGCAAGATGTATTAATTCAAAGCCTTTTTTTTTTTGCAATTCCACATTTGATTTGGAATTCCACTCAAGAAAATATTAGCTATCTCGTGTTGAATGAATTCAAAAACCCTTTCAACACTTAATTTCATTCATGACATATGCTGCAGTAATATAAGGTGGGGGGAGTGTTTCCTATTTAAAAAAGGGATAAGAATTTAATGGGTTTCTCTCATGTCATATAATACATTTGGCATTAGAAAAGGGCGCTGCTTCTTTACCTTTGGTAGTTTATAAGATGCATGTAGATATATTGTCTATAAAGCATTCATAAAGTTATTCCTTGATCATTGTCTTGATTTCAGCTTCTTTAGTAATCGTTAACTTCTGTCTGTGTATTAATTTACTTTTACAATTTTTTATCAAAAGTTGTTCCTCCTGTGTGTTTCTAATAGTATCTTTATTGTAAAGCCATTACTTTCTTTCATGTAACTATATATGTGCCTTTAAATTTATCTTAGTTTGTGGATTTTTTTAATCAAATTGTCTCAAAATTAGGATTTTCTGTGAGTTAATTTTACTAAAAAAAAAATCACCATTTAGGGAGGGAATATCTTTATTATTATAAAAATATTTGCACATTGTGTTATTTTAAGTTTCCTTGAAATTTCAATTACATTATTTTACACATTTTTATTTTCAATATTGTACACTAAAATTTTGAGTGTTAAAATTTGGCACATAACTGTCCAGGAACACCTAACTTAAAGCATCTGTCAATCATGCTAATGTGTGACTCAACATGAACAATAAAAATCAATTGATGTGGTACATCCTTAAGATCAGCCATTGAAAAGAAACAAAAGGTGGTTTTTTTCTGATGGAAATAAGTTTCATTAATAGATGTCCAACATTTTTATCATTCTAATAAATTTACAAGTTTGGAACAGCTTACAATAGTTTGTGAGCATTATTTTCCAAATAATTCTAGAATTGCATGTTCCAGATTATCATTTGCTGTATTTTACAAATTACATTGATTAAAAGATTTAAAAGGTATTAAAATTAGAATGTATGAAGAAAAAAAGATTTTTAACCTTCTGAATGAAACTGAACTAAGAATCTTGATGTTATAAAGTTATGGATAATATATTAGTTTATAAAATTATTTCTCTTAAAATGAGCACTTTAGAATAAATTGTATGAAATTAAAAACAACAAAGCACATCAACTATTAAAGGTAACTTAAATCATCTTACGCAAATAAGTTTTCTGCGTATTTTTTTATTATCTTATTAATATGGAGCCATGTTTACCATTATATTTATTTTGTGTAACTGTTTTATCCATTTTGAGTACTATTTAAGCTTTGGATTTCTATGTCAATTTACATACAGCTATTGTTGTATTTATTTTTTCTTTTGAGATCTTGGTTGTGAAGTATAGTGTTCATATTCGATAAATTGATTCTCAAAATTAACATAGTGGATTATTGTGAATTATTCTCCTTTGTTTAAACAATTATTCCCTTTTTTTAGGCCATTACTCTTCTTGGGTGCCTCTTGCTGATATCAGTGGGAGTGTTCCCTCTCAACCTGGAATTTATGAACTGAAAGTATCAGCAGCCAAGAAGCCTGCCTACATTGGTGGCTGTGAAAATATGCGTCAGAAACTCACTTTGCACAAACTGAAGCAAAATTCTGGCCATAAGCACCTGGATAAGTTCATCGATAGAAATTTGGCTAACATTTTGGTGCGTTATGAACAGTTGTCTTCTGCTGCTGAAGCCAAATCAGAAGAAAAAAACAGAGTAAAAGCATTTGTTGCTTCTTACAAAAATGCACCTGCGTACAATTGAATATATGTAATTTTTATACTCATTTTAATAATTTTTATTAAAAACTTGGGTTAAAATTTTAATATTTTGACAACATCAACCATGTCACATCTATACGTTCTTAATCTAGAATTTTAAAGAATAAATGTAGCATAAATAAATTAGACTGATTTTTATCCAACAATGTGTTATGTGCTAATCTATTTTTGAATCATCTTTAAGAAATTCTTAAGTTACTTTTGGATAATTTATTCTTTCCTTGCTAAAAGTTTCCAGAATGTTTATATATTAAATGCAAAGTCCAGAGTGTATCAACTTTGATATTTAAAATTTACATATTTTTTTAAAAATTCCATAATCTAGGTGTAATTTTAATATGTATAATTTAATTAAATGGCAAAAATGCAGTTAACTTTAGAATAAAAATAAATTTTGAAATTATGTTGATTTCTTGACCAAAGATGTATTGATTGTCTGGAAAATTTCTTAATGTCAATTTTAACAAAACTCGAGGATCTGCTAAACCCCTTCATGACCAGCAAAAGGAGAAAGAAGTGCTTCTCTGGCCCCATACATTCCGAGTCTATACACATGCATGAGACCAGAAAAATTTTCCTGCTAAAAGCCTAGTTTCATTTAAAAATTCATGTAAAATCTTTAATGCAATCAAATGCACTAAAATTTACATTTTACTGCCATTGATAATATCTAAATATACAGTAAAAAAAATTTCTCTATATTTAAAAAACAACAATTGCGAATTTTAAAGATTTTTCATTTTAATAAAAAAAAAAGTACTCTTTTCACCATGATTAAAATAAAATTGACACAAAACTTACAAAATACTATCTGGCAAATCCCAAACGATAAATTTACTCTCGCATAAACTTGTAGCTTGAACTGATACAAATGTTTTAAGTAACAGCTAGTATTTCGTTTTTTGTTAATTATTCCTCATATTACTTATAGCTTTCTTAGTATCACAGTAGTATTATGTTTTCTGTTCTTATGATTATGACTACTATTTTTTCGATAGCAACAAAAAGATTGTCCTTGCTAAATTAAAAATGAGTCTGTAAGAACAAAGACTATTTTTTGTTAAAAATGAGTTTTGTTCTATGAAGTTCTGCTTTTTAATTGTCTTTGAGTATTAAAATTGTTGTAAATACAAACCGCAAATAAAATAAATACTGAAACTTATATTATGAATGCCTTATGCCCAATAAACTAATTAACTTTCCATCTTTTTCTAACGTAGTCAAAATATCTACAGAAATCCTGAGTGCACTAAATGCCTGATTCTCTTGAAAAATCTAAACATGTGCAGTTGCTTACATTCATAAATATCCTGGGTCTTAATGAAAAAAAACCTGACTTTAACTACTGTCTAGCGCCTTGTAAAATTTAATATAAAAACGTTCCAAACTCTGATGATGGACCTCGGAGCAGTGAAAACGTAATCACATATATGATACCGTGGGCCCTATAGAAACATGTGATTGTGGTGTCCTAAACAGGTTAATATAGCCACACTGCTCATAATTTCTGTGTCTCATTCAGATGACGATTTTGTCCAATGTTGAAGTGGATTGTGCATATAAAAACTGAAAGAATTAATTCAATGCCATAACCAGCCATTAAATGTCAATGTTTACTTATTTAGATTAAATGTTGAAAATTTCAAAAGGGAACATTTAATGAGTTTGTTAGGCTGATAGAAAAGTAACAGATTAATAACCAGTGTGGGTTTTTTTTTTTGGAGACCACTGTGTGGGGCTGAAAGTTCTCAATTAGACATAAATGCGGCCATTCAATATGCTGTCTCATTATTTTGATTGCCATTGAGGAATATCAATAACTTTCAAACCAAAATAAACAGTATATAGTTTGTAATAGTATTAATTGTAAAAATATATGTATGGAACATGTGACTGACTCTATTAAATAAATTGAATGAGTAGAGAAACGATTAGTGATGGTTTGATGAAAATATATTTTTGTGAAACTGGATGCATCTTGCTTTAAATTTATCTTGTTAAATGAGGTTGAGTTTTCTGTGAGTAATTTTCTTGTCTAAATATCTTTATAGGAAATTTTCTTCATTATTTCAAAAAAAAATTATCAGATATTGTTTTATAAAATTTAAAAGTATATCTATTAATCATTCTAAGAATTTGCTTGAAATGCTGATCGCATATTATTTCATGTCATCATTTTCAAAAGTTTACAATTATCCCTCAATATCATAATGGCGATCCAAAATAATTCAGTCATAAATAAAAAGGCTCTTCATTTAGCAACTTGTATTCAGACAAAGATTATATTTACCGAACACTATGAAGCATAAAGAGATGTTTCCTAGCATACTGTAAAATCCAGTGTATAACGCACACCTATACTTTCAAGCTGAATGCTTTAATTTTTAGGTATATTCGTTGTATAAGGCGCACCCCTTTTTCTTACGAAGAATCTGAAATATTAGTATACATTGCTCTTATGTTTTGAAGTACAGTTGAACCTGCTTTTGTGGGTGGGGTTGATAAAAACCACATAAAAGTAACCGCACAAAAAAAATATTCGAAAATTTCATTTATAATTTCACATATAACAAGCCAATTTGTTGAAATACTGCAGAAAAATTTTTTATGCGGTTGCACAAAAGTAAAATTGTATAAAAGAAGGCACACACACAAAAACATGCTTGACTGTAGTTTATTTGAGATGTTATCCCAGACTTTTGAAAAAATAGTCTACTTCTAGAACTATTTTAGTTCATAAGGCAATTTATTTTTTTAATTAACAGTATTTTGATACATGTAGAAGTAATTATTTTATGCTCATCTCTTTTGTTATTTTTAAAAGTATCATTTTTATACCAGGTGTATAATTTGCACCCTTAAGTTTCAATCTTATTTTTTGTGTTAAAAGTTTGCGCTATATGCCGAATTTTACGATATTTTGCAACTCCTAGCGGCAATTAAATAGTTTGCAGTAATTATTTCTTGTTATATGTGTTACAGTCATTATAGGAATTGTTACTCCTCTAGAATTTGGTATTACCTAATTTTCTAAGAAAATCGGGTTGCGCCTGTAAAGATGTTACTCGGTGTTCTTCCTTCCCTTGACATAGTATTAATTTGGTTTACTCATCCTAGTCCTAATTTTAATTCCTTGCAATCTCATCTAATATTAATACATGCTGCTTCAAAATTGTGGAGCGAGGTTTGATAATGGACATCGTTCCATAAGCATTTGTCATAGCAATGGTAAAATATGACAATTTGATGCTAAAAACATGATATGGCCTTAAGGATGCCTTCTCCAAAAGTGTGTGATACCCTGAACTAATCACAGAATACATTTTCAGACAGAAAAATGTTATGAAAATTTGTAACACTTTAATTCACACCTGTTTTTAAAATTTCAAAATATTCCATAAATACTTATTTTTTTTCTTTTAACGCATAAAAGGATAGCTCATTTAGCATTATGGTATTGGAGAAAAAGTGTGAAACACATTTTACACCAAGAAAAATGGTTCAACTCTGATAAAAATGAGTAGTATGATAAATTATGCTGCTTTTTACAGGACAGCAAAGCCAGAATATAATAATGTTTCAGTTCTTTTATATTAAAAAAAACGATCCAAATTGGGGCCCTGTTTTTTGACATTAAGTCAAGACAGCCTTAAAGGAAAAGTTCTGAACTATTTTTTATATTGGAAGTTATATATTTGGAGAAATGATATTTCAAAGAACTTTTTATTCATGTACTTTTTCATATTGAATTTTATTAAAATTGCTTAATTTTAAAATATCTATTATATAAGAAAGTTTTGGGAGAATTGTAATGCACATCAATAGCTAATTGAATTTATGATATATTAGTTTTTCTTATGTAGAATTATTAGTATATATCGGGTGGCCAACCTTTTTGGGAAGAGTGCCACTATTTGATAAAAAAAATAATTTTGCGTGCCTTTCCTAATTTTTTCGACAAACCAATATGGAAAAGTGACAATATTATTTAAAGCCTATGGGATTTTTATGCAAATGGCACATTTTAATACTAATCTGTCTATGTAGTCAAAATTTTAAAATAAGATGAAAATATTTGGGTTTTATTGTTAATAAACTTTATACAAGTTCAATCAATTAAGTTATGTATAAAATAAAAATGAGTAACTTGAATCAATTAAAAATAATTATTAAATGCTCAGTATGTACTTAATGTAGCTTTTGAATTACTTTTTTTTTTGCCAAATTGCTCCTATTTTTACCGTACCTACTTTTTTTTACCAAGTAGGATTAGCTCTTACAGATGCTAACAAAATTAGGTTATTGTAGGTGCACATTGGCTAGTTTTGAGTGATGTTTATTTTATTACGTTCATTGCAGAAAACATTTATTCACACACAAACATGTTTTAATCCAAATTTTAGTTGATTTTATCTGAGACAACCCCACTTCAATAAAATTGTAAAAATATGGTTATTTATGTTTTTAAAATTTTTCGGTAAGTCTTCGTGTGCCACTGCTACAACTCCATCGTGACACCCCTGATATAAATAAAAGTTACATTTAAAGTTTTAAATAATATCAATTTAATTCTGCATTTATTTTTCAGGTGATTTAGAATTGTTACTACATTACTGTAAATTACAGTTAAATATTTGTTTAGTTTTTTTTTATTTTATATTTAAGTATCTTTCATGTGATCTAGTGATAGGAACAGCTAAATCAAGACATAAGAGTACATTAACAGTTTTTTAATGATGCACCTCGTTTTAAACATTTGGCCTTAATCGAATAATTTGTGGGTAAACAAATATCCGAAAAAAGTAAGTGTTGTATGAATAAAATAAATCCTAAATTATTACTTGTTTTGTATTCCAGAATTAAATATAAATTATATATATATCTTATTTCATTAATGTATATGATCTTGAAGCAAAAATAAACAGCTTAATGTAAGATTTTTGTAGTATATTGTGATGCGACGCTATTTTAACTTAATTTCTTAATTGTGAACCCAGTTTCCATAATTTAACATCGCATCATGACCAAAAATTAAAATAAACAAGAATCGTGTATTAACTTTACACTAAATTTAAAGTCCGGTCATAAATGATAAGCAATTGTATTTATTATTAAAATATACTGAAAACATTAAAAGAACGATACTTATCTGAGTGAGAGGATTTGGATGGGGGTGACCCCGGGCAAGGGGGTTCTCTCCTCAGACAGGTTGGCACTTCTGGAAATATATAAAATAAGGGGGAAAGCCACGAGAAATGGTGTGGCAGTGCTTTTAAAGCTGACCGCACCACTTCGAAAAAGATCCGCTACGGATTCGTTACCGTCAAATCTACCACCCTGATTGGACTCAGTAGTCCGAGTAAGAATACAACCTTGCCGGCCATAAAGTGCATTGAACCTGGACGCACCCACATTCTTGTACTAATCCCTGTTTCCTGTAAACAGGGCAAATGCAAAATTAAATCTCAGGGACCGGCGGCCTCCCATCAATTGCTATAAACGCGCTTCCGAATTTTCATGCCTGGGAAAATAGGGATGAACCTCGTTGCCTATAGAGCAACGATACTCAACCTGTGGCCTACCGAGCCTTTTTAAGTGGCCCGATCCTGACCCATTGCTCTTGAGGAGTTCACTTATTTAAGAACAATGTTTTAAAAATTTGGTAGGAAATTCTTTGATAAGAGGGAAATCAAATATATCGATTTTGCTGTCGATGACGTACGGGTGCGAATTGATATTCTTTTTCTATTTGTAACGATTACGGTTAGTGATAACAGACAACAGTGGAGTAGCGACTATTTTATGGGAGGAACTATTTTTAACGATCTTTCATATCTTGCAAGAAAAAAAAAATATTCGAACGATTTGGAAGTTAATTGTTTTGTAGTGAACAACTAATATAGGGATCAGTACTCGTTTGATTTGTCACGAAAGTACTGTATTTACAAAATACCAATCTACAGGAATCATTCAATGGCACTTTTCCTCCAAGATCTCTTTCATGAGGTGATAAATAGGTTTCATTGAATATGCTTTGCAACAGCAGCAAAATGTTTTGTCAGTGGTAATGTCACAGCAGTAACAAAGACGTCCTATGAAGTTTGTTATACACTCAGGAACATTGAAAACAGCGACCCAAGAAGAAAGCATCGGATTGAAATGAAATTTAATACACATAATGACACATGAGAGATTCACTTGATCTCAAAAACAAGACAAACGAATACAGGGTGTGCAACGACACAGATACTGGGCAACTTCAATAGCGCGTTGGACCACCTCCAGCTGCAATACATGCCGCCACACGGCCCGGCATTGAGTTGATTAGACACCTTATGTTGTCCTGAGGCAGATGGGCCCCACAAATCTTGCACAGCCAACTCTAAATCATGCACAGAGTGACACGGTGGCATCTGCCGTTTTAGCTGATCCCACACGTGCTCTACAGGGGACAAATAGGGGGAGCGGGCCGGCCATGGAAGAGTCTGAAAATGACGTAGGAAGTCTTGAGCAACTCTTGCTGTATGCGGACGAGCATTATCTTGCTGGAAAATTGCCCCTGGGAGACCATTTAGGAAAGGTCCTACATGGGGTCGAAGAATATCATCAACGTAACGTTGGCCCGTTAAGGCTCCACGCATCACAAAGTGAACCGGCTATCATAGGCTATGCCCCCAGACCATTACACCAGCTGTGCGGACAGTGTGGGATGGATTGTACCGCTCACCAGGGCGCCTCCACACCCGTACACGGTTATCATCTGTCCCGAAAACAAACCGGGATTCATCACTAAACACAACCTTTTGCCAATCTGTGACATTCCACATTAATCTGGCTAGGCACCACTGTAGACGCAGTTGCCGATGTTCCGGTGTTAAAGGGAGTGCACGGAAAGGGCGCTTGGATTTAAGATTTGCTTCTGCAAGGTGTCTGGAAATTGTTTGTGGAACAATTGCTACGCCTGCTCGTATCGTTGAACGAGTCACTGTGGGGTCCACAAGTGCTTGCCGCACGATCATTCGATCCTCTCTCCTCGTGGTCTTCCAGATCGCTCCAGACCCGGTTTTCCGCACGTGGGTACCTTCTCGTGTCCACTGCTCCCAACAATTTCTAACAGCACACTCCGAATGATCCACCTGGCCAGCAACACGGCGCGTCGACCATCCTGCAGTTTTCATCCCGATGATCAGGCCTCTCCCAAACTCGCTTAACTGTGAGAAATGTCTTCTAGCACGTTTACCTGGCATGTTTCACTTAACAAAGTCTTCCTACAATCGGCAGGTAATCGTCACGTTTATGAATCTTCGAATTTGCGCTGGCTTATATAGCACCCTCTTCCTGATTGTAGCACCACCTCGGCGTGTATGAGCATGCGTATTGGCACAAAACTTGGATCATTTGCATATCACATTACGCTGTACTTATTTGCAAAGTTTCGCGATTGTACTTGGCTTCCTTCTTGGGTCGCTATTTTCAATGTTCCTGAGTGTATTATTGATAATCATATGAAACCGTTTACTGATGCAAGAATAGTGAAAGAGTGTTTCTTAAATTCTTTTAATTTAGTATTCGTGACAAAAATAAAAAAATGTTAAAAAAATAATTTTAAAAAATCAAAACAGGAGTTATAATATTTTGATCAATTTTCCACATTTTAAATTTCAAATGTTATCTTGGTCCTAAAAACATTTCTCCCCCCCTTTTAACTTCATGTTGCGGTCCGCTTGAAATGGCTGGCATATGTATGCAGCCCAGCAGAAAAAAAGGTTGAGTACCCCTGCTATAGAGGGTGCTAAAGCTAATCAAGCTCAAAGTCCTCGTATTTGTGTAGTTAGGAGCAAAGGGTATTGTACGCGTCACTTGCCCATGGTTAAAAAAGAGTTGCCAAAAGCCTTCCTGTTTGTTTTTCTAAACACTAATGTTGCTTAACAATCGGTTTTTATAACCACCTGTTGCTAAAGTTTGCTAGTCACACAGTCAAAGCATCTAGTACAACCAACTTTTTTTACGCGATTTTGGATGAGGATGATTTGATCGAGTGTATATTAATAAAAAAGTCATACTGGTGAAGAGTTCGACTGTTAATAACTGATTTATTTCGCGAGAGTTTGACATGCTACAAGTATGAAAAAATATTTTTTTTTTTACTCATGATCCTAACATAGGATGTGCAAAGTTGTACAACATTTACCATGAGTGGCTTGTTTAAGGAACGTATCTCCTGTGTAAAAAGAGTTGTGCATAATTTTAAATTACGATCTCAAATTCTACTTCATATCTGGCACCTCATCGTCGTTATGTTTATGATCTCTTTATATTATAAAAAAATCTCATTGATATAGTTAGTCCTGATTGTTTTGATTGACATCGTAATTGAAGAAATACGAGGGGATGTACTTCATCAGTTAGAACTCAGTAACAAGGACGTCACTCCGCCTATCACCCCAACTCCACTTTCACACGAAGATCCCCTAAAGGTTTAACGTGCATGCGTTGAAAAAGGTTTTTAGTTAATAAGGAAGTCACGATTTCGCCACCTGCTGACGGTATCAGATAAAAAGGTATGTGGTAGCCGAGTGGTTGTGGTCGCGAACTGTGTCTGACGTTGTTTGAGTCGTGGGTTCGAGTCCTAGCGTCACTGAAAACGTGGACGTTAAATGAGTCGAGGCTTAAGTGTCTTCACATTTGCGCAGCATGGAAGTTTAGAGAGTGAGCTGCTAGCTCAGTTGACCTCGTCACTTGATTGGGAAGATGGATGCTGATGCTCAGCTGTGAGTTCGTTTAATACCCAACTTGACACTATATAACTTTGTTGAACCTTGATTCATTATGTATTACAAATGCTAATCCGACACTTAAGTCCAATAGTTCCGCAACATATATTATTGAGATTCTTCCATCTTTTTTTATAATTGCATCAACCGGTAGAATTTTTTCTGTACAAGATCTAAGGGACTTTATTTTGACATTTTCATCAATTACAATTCTGCGTCTTGTTTTAACCCTTTATCTACTGTGACGGTACCTATAAGTACCACTTAATTTAAAATTACATAGAATAACAATTTTTACGAACACTCTGACGATACTTAGCAGGCAGGATTATTCTTTTAAACCCACTCTTCCAAGATATATGGCAGCACGGGTTCTATGATGAGTATTTTAGCGGGGAAGGCGAATAGTTTTATAGCAGAAATTGCGTTTTCAACGGATTGCGAAGATTGTCATTTTTGTTCCGAAAAAATAGTTAATGTCAAAAGATGTCTTATTTTTTTGTATGTGAATGAAGACCTTAGAAAACGGTTTGGCTACTTTAAGTGAACTGTGTAAATAATTAATTTTACAGTTGAATATCTTTAGCTGGTCAATTAGCTCTAATGGATTAAATTTCCCTAAGTTGAGTATTTTGTTTATGTATATCCCTTAATTTTCAATGTAGTGATTCAAATATATATATATATATATATATATATATATATATATATATATATATATATATATATATATATATGTATATGTATATTGCGTGAAAAAAACTTCAGTAAATCTTAATGCTGTAAATAAAGGGTTAAAATAATCCATCCACTGATCTGCCGCAGACTTACAAGATCGGTAACGGAATCTAATGTGTACATTGACTGGATTGTTGGCTCAGAGGTAGCGTGCCCACTTCACAAGCCTAAAGGTTTCGGGTTCGGTCCCAGCTGGAGTCGATCGATTTTCTAGATGCAAAAATCGTAGGTACGCATCTCATATGATAATATGGCATGTAAAAGATCTGGGCTCCGGTACTCACGGCAAAATTAAATCGTTACAAATATTCAGCATCTGACGAGAACTTGATTTTAAAAATTTAATTCGAGTGCCCAAATTTAATAGCGAGTGACACCACTGAATAGTACCACCATGAAATAGCAGGGAATTGCCGTGTCTGCAATGGCTAATTTGCCAATATGTAGCCCATTAGAAAAAGAAAAGAAAGAAACATAATTGGATTGCCCCTGAAAATATCAGACACATTTCCGAAACAGAATGGAAAAACCCATCTGGGAATTATAATACCAATAAATATCACAAAATTTTAGGAAACATCCCATCTATAAAAATATGTAATTGAACCAATAACAGAAAAGAGATACTAGGCATTCGTATCATTAGTAAAATGATTAAAACTCCAGGGCTTCTGCTTGAATATTAATCACTGAATAATCCAATACGTAATGCTTACAAACAAAATAATGATTTAGAACACATTCTTTAAGTTTGTGACAAATATATTTTTCAAGGAAATCATTTGTGGAGTATATTGAACATAGATGTATGCTACAAAATATTACCTTCAAATAATTTTAGGAGCATGCAATAATTAGCAAGATTACATGCAATATTTATAGCTTTCTTGCATAGGAATGAAACTCTTTGTTCACTATTAGAAAAAAATATATGCACCCAGAAGAAATCGAGCTATTATCACGAAACTTGCCTGAAATTTAGTCTGTTTAGAGTTATGCAAATGATTAAAATTTCGACGCCAGTTAGAAAGACAAGGGTAAATGCGTTATACGCATTAGAGATAAGCAGTTGAGAGAGTTTAAAATGCATTTTGATGCGCTGTACCTCGATATTACACTGGTGTGCAAAACTTAAGCAACAATGTAAACATTAAGCAGATAACCATGAAATTGCAGAAAAGGAGGTCTGGAGATCAGTACAGTGAACACGTAAGTCAGTAGAAACGTCATGCGTATGCAAATATCAGGAACGAAACGTCAGAAGCGACGTGAGGGTACGCAAAACGCGTGATGTCGGCGCGTGCTGCTCAATAGTAAAATAAAATGAAGGACGCAGACGCAATTCAACATATTTGCTGGAAGTGCCAGTGAGTCAGTTCGTGAAATATGGCTAGAAGAAATCACCTGAACGACTTCACACGAGGAAGAATGATCGGAAAGCTGGAGGAGGGGCGTACCATCACCAGTGTAGCTGCAGAGTTCGGAATCAACAAAAGTGTCATTTCGCGCGCTTGGAAAGCGTTCCAAACCACAGGCACAGCTGTCAGAAAGGTTGGTGGTGGCCGCCCGAGGACGACAACTGCAGGAGATGACCGATATATCATCCTGCAGGCGAAAAGAGGCCGACGGTAGTCAGCAAGCGTCATTGCTCAGCAACCCTCTACAGCAACGGGGCGACAAGTGTCGCGGTTTACTGTGGCCAGACGCCTTCACAAAGGGGACCTGTTCGCCCGCCGTCCTGAACGCTGCCTCCCGTTGAAAGTTGACCACCGACGCCACCGTTTACAGTGGTACAGAAAGAACAAAAACTGGACAGCTGATCAATGGAGTCGTGTCCTCTTTACGGATGAGAGTCGGTTCAGTACCAGAAGCGATTCTCAACGCGTTTTGATTTGGAGAGAGATCAGGACACGGTTTTATACCACTAACATCAAGGAAAGACACCATTACGGTGGTCCTGGAGTTCTTGTCTGGGGAGGCATTATGCTGAACGGGTGAACTGAGCTCCGCATTTTCGATAGAAGATCTGTAACCGGGGATCACTATTGTGAGGAGGTACTTCTTCCCCATGTGCGTCTGTTCCGATGTGCCATTGGCCCAGACTTCATTTTAGGGATGACAATGCACGGCCACATCGGTGAGTGAGTGAGTTAATATTAACGTCACCCTGTTCAGCTACACGAGGGCTTTTGGCGACGGACCACGTAATTTTGAACCATGGTCAAGTGACGTGGACGACACCTGAGCTGGCACCCCCTCTCCTAACTACCACACCACACCAACGGGAGGACGTTTCAGCTCTCGACAGATTTAACGTGCATCGCTGCCCTACACGGACGGCCACATCGGACTCTTGCTGTTGAGGAGCTGCTGGAAAGTGAAGATATCACTCGAATGGATTGGCCAGCGTACTCCCTAGATTTAAGTCCCATCGAACATGTGTGGGATGGTTTGGGGAGACGTATTGCAACACGCTTACATCATCCGGAGAACACCCAACAACTCTAACAGATGCTGATTTAAGAATGGGCACTCCTACCGCAAGAAATGTTGCACCAGCTGGTTCTGAGTATGCGGAGACGGTGCGAAGCAACCATTGCAGTGAGGGGAGGGTATATACCACATTAAGGAACATCTTCTTGTTGTTCTTTCTGTTGGATAGACCATCATGAGTCACGATACTATGCGTTCAATAAAGCTTGTTTTTGTTTGATTCCATACCGTATGCATTGTATTTCTTTTTCTGCGCCTATGCTTTCGTCATCCCTTACGTACATAATATTCTCCCTCATTTCTGAATTTCATGTCTCTCAGATGATTTTTCGTGAAGTTATGGCAATAAACCCACCTGTTGCTTAAGTTTTGCACACCAGTGTACATTCATGGAGTGGTACTTCTATATGAATAATCTTTTTCTTTGTGAGTTGACTAAGAACATGTGAGGACGTCAGACATACTGCATTTATTCCAGCGAAAACACAAAGTTTGCTTCTTACTAATTACAAAATCATGATTATGATCCGTTATAGTGGAGCTACTTTGATCCTTTAACTAAACAACTCATTGCAACTACCCAAAACAGTTCAGTGTATTGTCACAGTGTACGAAACGAAAAATATTTGTTAACAATATCGCTCTAATATTAGTAACACTTCACAATTTTATATATTCGATCTTTCTATCTTCAAGACGGCGGCAAACTGTCTACTAAATGTTGCATTCTCTTCAAAAAATTATTTCATCACATCCGTGATTATGAATGTAACTAATCTTATCATTTGAGCATCCCCGACCACACCCTTTCATGCACTTATTTGCGTATTTTTCTGCATTTCTTTCATGATGCAGCGATCTCATCTTTGACGTTTGTAAATATTGATTACTCCTACTTGAAAGTGTTTATGGTAAAGTAATTGCTGGAAAGATAAGAATAGAAATTGATAATATTTTTCAAGAAGCTAAATCGATTTGAGCTTATGCATTTTAATACTACCAATATGTTAGAATTTTAATCAAATACACTTTTAAAAAAATATCTGCTGATTTCTAATCTTTTTCAAAATTAATAAATGTTTCATTGGGGCTGGCTTTTACTAAATCCCTGCAATCGAAGGACTGAGCTGCAAGAAAATTTTTTTTTTAAATTCTTGTAGGTGCATTGAGCATAAATTTTCCCAATCAAAAGGGGATTCTGTCGTTAAAACAACGATCGGTGCAGAAGAGGTGGCTCCTTGGTGAAGCCAATTTTTTGGCGACCAGAATCAGTCGCCAACTACCTATATGTAACGATAGGTGCACCTAGAGTATTGAAGAGCCGAAATCATTCTGGCATCTAGATAAACACTGCTAAAGCCAAGGAGCCACCTATTCTACACTTTAGCCCAGCGATACTCTACCTGTAGCCCTTTAGACCTTTCTGAGTGGCTCGGCCATGTCCTGTTTCATTAGCAAATTCAATTATTTAAGAACAATGCATTAAAAATTCAGCAAGAGAAATTCTACCAATCAAGCAATCCCATATATCGATTTGGCGCTGGTAGGAAGTGAGGGATAACTTTTTTTTCTTTTGTAATTGTAACCTTTAGTGTTAACAAATAACAATGGAATAGCGACTATTTTACAGGTGAAACTAATTTTTAATTAACCCGCATGCCTTCCAAGGGAAAAATATCTAAAAAATATTTGTTATTTCCAGACGATTGGGATCTTGACTAGTAGAAAAACAAACATGGAACAAACTTGTTTAATTTGTCATGAAAATGCTATATTTAAAAAATATAATTTTGCTACTCACTATATCACTAAGCAGAAATCTCTTTCAATGTCTTCTTTTTTTCAGCAACAATATATTTATAGGTAGGGGGCTTAGGATCATTGATGAAAGGAAATCGAAATAACCCCATAACAGGGTAAAAAAAAATACATTAAACCCCTTTTTTTCCACTGCGAGATGAGTTTGATGAAGTTGGATATAGTTTTAAAATGAAATCCTAAACTATTAATATTTTGATCAATTTCTACATTTTAAATGTCTTTTATCTTATAGCGCCCCACCCCCTCTCCCGTTAATCCTTACGTTGCGGCCCAAGAGAAATAGTTCTCATATGTATGCAGCCCAGCTGAGACGAAGGTTGAGTGTACCGCTGCTTTAGCCCAACAATTTTATATTATTGATTAGATTACGCGTCGCAGAGAGATCCGGATGATATCTCCAAACACAGAGTAAGTTATGTTCAAATAAGAGCCGATCTTTAAGACTGTCCGCAAACTGTGAGATCAATAAAAAATTTTTTTTTCTTCCCAAGAAATTTCAAAGTTCAGCCAAATTGTCGTGTTCATCGAATCTCAGTGGATGCGGTAGCCAAGTGGTCATAATCGAGACCTCGTGTTTGTGGCATTGTTTTTGTCGACTCATAGGTTCGAATACTGGTACCACTAAAAAAATGTCGTGTAAAGTAGATTATGTACATTATAGTTCTGACGAAGCTCAAAGTTCTCAAATTGAATTGGTCGGAAGCTTGGAGAGTGGGGTGTCGACTCTCATAGGTATCATCCTTGACCTTCATTCAAAATTTCAGGGTCCTTCGCTTACAGCTGTAGTGAACATTATTCCGAAACCAGTTGATGACGTCAGAGACCAGAATGGGATAGTGTTACTGCCTGAGGAAGTAGGGTTAGAAGGGTTTCGTAGAATCCATTTCCCCTACGTTCCGAGATAGACTCCTCTAAAAAAGAACATGCGTGAGGACCGTTTTAGGGTCCCGGCTGGAAGCAGAGAGCAAAAATGTGCTCTGAGTGTAAGATGGCGATTTAGTATGTTCCTGTAAATAAAACTATATATATATATATATATATATATATATATATATGGCATGCAGCCAAAAGCAACGCAGTCTTCGCGCGCAGGCGCAATGAATTGAAACTGAAACTTGTGAATTAGTGGAAGAGAAACAAAAACTCTTGGACATTAGAGCAGAGAAAGAGAGAAGCAGCGAAGGAGAACGCGAGAGGTGCGCGAGCAGGCGTTACCTTCTGAATATCATCGTCAAACTTATCTGTAAAAACTTATCTACCTTTTTAATTAATTTTTGTTTAATGTTAAATAAACCATAAGAAAGAGAAACGTATTGGACCCCTTGTTGTCTCCCACAAATTATGGGGGCTCGGCCGGGATCGATAAAATTTCGATTTTGAACCAAAGTCTGGACAATGAACAACAGCGTCCGTGAAGGAGACGCTCCGCCATTTTCGGAAACTTCGTTCAACCTGTGTAGAGGTTGAATTTTTCAACTTCATTCCGCCTGTGTAGAGGTCGGAACAAATAACAAAATAACCTGTGTAGAGGTGTATTTTTCAACGAACCATCGACAAATATTCCGCCTGTGTAGAGGTCGGAACAAATAACAAAATAACCTGTGTAGAGGTGTATTTTTCAACGAACCATCGACAAATATTCCGCCTGTGTAGAGGTCGGAACAAATAACAAAATAACCTGTGTAGAGGTGTATTTTCAACGAACCCTCAAAATCCCGCCTGTGTAGAGGTTGGAACTAACTCAGTGTGAATAATCCGCCTGTGTAGAGGCCGGAACCACAATTTCAACTATATTACCTGCGAAGAGGTGAAATCAGTGGAATCGAAATTTTTCTTCATTGGATACATCGTACGTGCGAGCAACAAGGGGAGCCAGAGAAAAAAAAAAAAAAAGGTAGGATCTTTCTAAATTTTTCTAAAATGTATAAAAACGCTCTTAAAGAGGATCTCATAAGAGTTGTTGAGGAGCTAGACGGTACTGTAGAGTACTGACACTATAGTTAAACTAAAGACTAAAATTGAGAACAGTAGTACATTTGAAAGTGATCCAGATTTCGTTAAAACTTTAATTCAAAACTGTATAGATGAGAGAGTATCGCAAAACGAAAGAGGTAACTTCAGAACAAAAATTGAGCTCGCGAAACTTCAGTTGGCAAAATTAGAAAAAGAAATCGAACTTCAATTGGCTAAAAATAAAGCATTAAGTTTAAATCCTGCAGCTAAAGTCGAAGAAAAACAGTTCGAAACTAACATAGAAAATATGATAAAAAGTATAAAAACTTTATTTCTTCCTGTTCCCACCAGATCTGAAAATTTTAATCTGTTCTTCCAATCATTAGAACGCGCATTTTTAACCAAGAAAATAAATGACGAATATAAATCTGAAATTTTAATAAATCTTCTGGGCGAAAAAGAGCTCATAACGTCTTACTGTATATTAAAGAAGAGGAATTAAATGACTATGAAAAACTAAAATCTATAGTACTCAGAGAATTCCAATTAACCCCTCGCGAGTGTTTAAACTCATTTAAAAATGCTGTAAAATCATCAGGCGAGACATACATCCAATTTGCTGCAAGATTGACGGCAAACTTCCAATATTATTGTTCGTTAAGAAAAGTTAATTCCTTTGAATCTCTATGTGATCTTATAATTTCTGATAAATTATTTGAAACTTTAAATAAGGAAACTGCAACTCATATTGGCATTCCAGAAGCAGAAGATTGGTTTAGGCCTATTGATTTAGCTAAAGAGTGTGATATTTATATTTCATCTAGAAGCGGATCACATAAAGAAATTCCTATTACTTATGGATATACCCAAAACCCCTTTAAAAATAGATCACAAAACTTTAAACCAAAGATTAAAGAGAACTATCCCCAATATCTTGAAAGAGAAAATAAAAATTGCTATATATGCGGTGATTCATCTCATTGCGCAAGAGACTGTGAGAAGCGTTTTAAACCTAAAGAATCTAATGACCACATCCATAATAGAATAATCGTGAATACTTTGAAAAGAGAGAGCGAAAAACAAAATAGCGATGAATGCGCAAATCTTCAATACGTAAACATTTTTGTGGAAAATCAGCCCGTAACAGCATTGATTGATTCAGGTTGCCAGATCCCAGTTTTAAATTCCTCACTAATTAGAGTGCAAACACCTTCCGAAGAAATCATAACATTAAGTTCATGTTTTGGCGAACAGCGTATGGTAGAAGTTAAACCCATAAATATTTCTCTTAATCAACACTCTCCTAGCTTAAGTGTGAGAACGGCAATATCACCGACCTTGACCGAAGAATTTATTATACATCCCAGTGTATATTCTGAAATAGAGAAACTAGGCCACGCAAAGAGCGATGTTTTATTGAATGAAAGTGAATCCTCTTTAGGTGCTCATGCTTATGCTTATTCTAGTGCTATTTCTTTTTCAAATGTTCCTGTTTCAAATGTGATAGAAAACTCTAGTTATGATTTATCACATGTTAAAAACTTTAATACTAGAAATGATTCGAGTTCTCTAATTAAGGATTATAAATGTAATAAAATTAAGATTACTAAGTTAAAATTGAGTATTGTAAGAGAAAAATGTTCTGATATAGTATTGTGTAAGAAAGCCAATGGTGCCATGAAAACGAGTTCCGTGGAATTTATCTCCCGCTCACCTAACCCTTTACCTATGAAGAGTGAACATCGACGGTTTGTGTTGCTCGAAAAATTTTGAGCCTTGGCAGTGGAAACGAAAGAAAAAGAGAAATCGTTTTGAACAGACGTCCAGAACTCTACAGAGGAAAATATCGATGCGTTCAACCAAAAATCAACTTGTTAAAAAGACGTTCTTATGCCTGTGAAAAACAATGTTTTCCTGTGGAACCTTCCGGATGTCGAAGAGGTGCCTTCACATGATGGAGAAACTGTCTAGTTCAGAAAAATTATGATATGTTTAATCTCTATATATTTGTCGTATAGTCCTTGTCTGTTCCGTTTTTTTTTTTTTGTATGTTTCAGATTCTCCTCTGGTCTCCATGGAAGTACCGCTGCGGACAGCGTACGGTCAGAATGGCCGTTATGGCATGCAGCCAAAAGCAACGCAGTCTTCGCGCGCAGGCGCAATGAATTGAAACTGAAACTTGTGAATTAGTGGAAGAGAAACAAAAACTCTTGGACATTAGAGCAGAGAAAGAGAGAAGCAGCGAAGGAGAACGCGAGAGGTGCGCGAGCAGGCGTTACCTTCTGAATATCATCGTCAAACTTATCTGTAAAAACTTATCTACCTTTTTAATTAATTTTTGTTTAATGTTAAATAAACCATAAGAAAGAGAAACGTATTGGACCCCTTGTTGTCTCCCACATATATATATATATATATATATATATAGCCTGACTGTCGTACCTAATACGCCACACAGCCCTCGCGCAGCTTCAATTTGCGACGTTAATACACAATCAATCAGTGAATTTGAAGATATTTCGGATTGAATTTTTTTGATTTTGCTGCTAATATGTATAAAAAAGAATAATCAAATAATATTGTTCTTTCTCACATTATTTCCAAGGAGATAATAGTCTGATCGCAATGATTAGATTTCGCGCAGAAATCGCCTTCGAATAATGAAATTTGCGGCATGTTTCAAACAAACCTATCGGATGATTGCAGGTATGTCATGAGTTCGAGCCCAGTACCACTACAGACCCGCCGTGTAGGGGAGCGATTCACGTTAAATATGTCGAGAGCTCAAACTTTCTCCCATTGGTGAGGTGTGTTAGTTAGGAGAGGGGGTGCCAGCTAAGCTGTCGTCCTCGTCACTTGACCATGGTTCAAAATGACGAGGTCCATCGCCAAAAGCATTCAAGCAGCTTTATACAGCGACGTAAATATAATTCTAACTGGTTTTTTAATTTTTTTTTATTGAGAACATTTAGATATTCCCACGCACCACAAAGTATCACACGGGCGTGAGGAAGGAAAGAAGGAATTTAAAGTAATGAAGTATTTATTATAATACAAAAATCCATGCCTTCTCCGGAATTCGAACCCAGGCCCTACTCTAACTGGGGTTCCTCTGCATATTATTTTTCAACTCTGTGAAAAGTAACAGATATTACTGTGTTTAGTTTTATTACAAACTAGTTTATAGCAACATGCATGTTTCTCATTTGAGATTTTATGCAAAAAAAACAAAAAAACAAATGCGTCGAACCGATTTAGAGGAATGGCCGGTTAAATTGGGTAAATATATGTATATGTATATATATACTAAATCTTAAATCCTCTCAATGCTATTCCATTCTGCAGAACATGTGGAATGTTTTTTTAAACTTATTAAGTTATATATTAGATTTTTTTTCTATATTGCTTATCGACTTTATTGAGAAATCTATTGCTTTGTTAACTAATACTTTGTTAACTGGTAAATGCCATAACAAAAAACTAGGGCAATAAAACTAGCTTAACTGCACAAAATTATCGTGCATTATTTTAGTATACCGTGAAAATCGCTTAACACGAAACTGAGATGACTGAAATATATTTTCGTGTTAAAGGATATTGTGAAAAAAAACACCTTATATTTAAAAAAAATTAAGTTTATTAGAGTACATTTTAATTACATAGATGTGCATATATGTATGTATTCAATAAAAATCTATGAAAGAAAAACATTCATGAGAACTTAATGAAATTTAACACAAAACTCTTTTAATTTTTGAAAACCAAAACACTTATTGAGTTTTTGAAAAATTATCTGATACTTTTCATTTCTCCCATTTAGCAGCAAATTATTCAATGTTGTCCATTTCTTTCATTAATTTCACCATTAGAATGTGCTTCTAAATAACTGCACATACTTTTCATGATCCTTATTTCGCATGACGTGGGAATAGGACCTGCATTATTCTCTTCATTTTCGTCATTCATTTTTGAGCTTTGAAGACATTCCAAAAAATCTTTATCTGCCATAATTGGGGCTTTACATACATTATCATCTACTGCAAATTCTTCCGGTGATACAATAAGACAGCCCAATAATACCGAAGTTTTCTCAAACATTTCATTAATTTTTTGGTGTTTTCCGTATTTTGTTGTTGTCGTTGTTGTTTCTAATGCCACCTGCCTGACGTAGTCAGATCGAGGCCCACAAAATTCATCGTGGCATGGGGCTACACGTACGCCTGTCGTTGGCCTAGAGCACCATACAGGTGACAGTACGATTTAGCTCTCGGCGAAATTCCCCGAAGGGACGATATATGGCAACAACACCTCTATCCCCACCTCCATAATTTCTGCATGGAAACTGAAGGGGAGGGAAATATTTTCCAGTCCCTGCGCTCGTGACTCAGCCCACAAGACTACGGACCCACTGATTTAACGAGCACGTACTCCGTGTGTACTCGGAGGTTATTTGGTGACATCGGGCATCGAACCCAGGCCTTCCGGTCTGGAGTCCGATAAAAGGGAAATCTTTTCGTGTTAAGCGATTTTAGTTTCGTGTTAAGGGAAAAATTGCATGAAAATACATAGTAGTTTGTTGGGACCGTTGTATATAATTTTGTGTTTTCCGATATTTCGTCTTAAGCGTTTTTGAGTTAAACGTACTTCACTGTATTTCAAATAAATCAGATGTATAAAGATAAAATGGCAAAATATAATAACAATAGGTGTCTTTCAGTAAAAAATAAGAAATAATTAGCAGTTACAATAAGTGTATCTATACATCCTTCTGCTTACCAAAAAATTTTAGCAAAAGTTAGAGTTAATATTGTTCATCTAGCATTGATTAAGCAACTGTTTCTTCTTATACCGATAAGGTAATTTCATAAAGTGATTGTGACCGCGGTAACCTGATGGTCAAGATTGACTTGTAGTCGATGTGTAATAAGTTCGAGCCTAATTCCGGCTGAAGACCCACCGTGTAGGGAACCGATGCATGTTAAATCTGTCGCTCAAACGACCTCCCGTTGGTGTGGTGGGGAGGAGAGGTGGTGTCAGAGCTCAAATATCGTCCTCAGTTGACCATGGTTCAAAATTACGAGGTCCGTCGGCAAAAACCCTCGAGTAGCTGAATAGTGTTACGCTAATATTCACACTCATTCATAAAATAACAGTAAAATATGCCCACATATACGTATATATGCATGTTTATGTGTATATTTATATATTTCATTTAATAACATATTTATTAGTAATTAACTAATGTTTTAATACCAAATGAGATTTCAGTGAAAAATTCTTTAAGTGAACCAAATTGCTTTTTAACCAGCAAAACATTTTTAGAGAATGTTCTGTGCAATGTATTGTGAATAACCAGGCATTAAAAAAAATCAGTTATATCAAATGGCTTTAAAGTATTTTGCTTCAGTTTTTATATTCATTTTGTTTTATGATCATAACTGAAAGAACAAGAAGTATCTGTTTCATCAAAAGAACTCGATAATATCCGAGATCACGGGTTCGAATCCTAATGACATTGAACACCCGCCGTGTAGAGGAGGGGACTGATGCAAGTTAAATCTGTCGATGCTTCTCCCTTTGGCTTGGCTTGTTAGTTTGGAGAAGAAAATTGCAACAGAGGTGTCGTCCTCTTCACCTGACCTCGTTTCAAAATTATTATTTTCATCGCCAATAGCCCTCATGTTGTTCAAGAGCAGTGTTTCTCTTAAACTAAGGGTTGCGAAAAATTTTAGGATTTTTGATATATCTTTTTGCATTAAATAATTTGTTCGCCGTTACAAATAGTTAAACACAATTAAAGCAAAAGTATACAATTATTATTACCAAACGATTTTAATCAGGAGTGATAAAATTAATCAGCCAAAGACATTGAATAATTATTTTATTCTGAAAAATTATCCGATGACGAATTCGTACTTTACCCAAAGTAACAGCTTCTTAAACGTTTAACAGAGGAAAATAATAAATTTTGCCTTTTTGATTCATATTTCTTTTCCCTTCTACGTATCTTTTAATATATAAACCTTTTTTTAATACTAAAATGAGTTTAAGGTATCCAACTACGTTCGGAACCGTGATTTTAAAAAATCCCATAAATGGACAACTTTAATGATATTTAGTGTCACTTAGATTAGAATACATATATAAAATTGTTTTAAGGACATTTTGACAAAAAAATTTATTTAAAAACGATATTTCGGCAAAAAATTAACTTAGAATACCTTTTTTTTTCAAAACGTTCTCCTTTTGTGGAAAATGCTTCTATTATAATAATATATTTCCTGTATATAGCTCAGACCTCTGTACAGAGGTTCAACTATGATTTTTGAAAAATTCACATTATTTTCAGAGTTACAACCATTTGAAATAATTATTGGCGTTTTTTTCTTAAAATTTATCCCCTCTGTTGACGTAAAACATGTATATAAACCCACTTCTAAGTTATATATTTCAAAAATTCTAGTTGAGCACCTGTACAGTCTGAGCTATTCACAGGCAAAATATTATTATAATAGAAGCATTTTTCTCAAAAGGAGAATATTTTGAAAATGGGTCAGTCTGTGTTCTTTTTTTGTCAAAATATTGTACTTAAATAATTTTTTATTGTAATACTATTCTTAAAACAATTTTATATACATTTTCTAATCTAAGGGGCACTAAATATCATAAATATTATCCATTTATACATACGCTTTTGCAAAATCACGGTTCCGAACGTAGTCGTATACCTTAAAGATGTAAGTAATTATTTATTATATTCAAGTATGCAGATATAGTTTCTTTTTTTTACTTAGATTTAAATCAGTGACCTCGAAAAAACAAATTATTTTAACGAAATGTAATATAATTATCATAATTAATATAAATTTATAAAAACATATATAAAAATTTAAATTCGTTTTATGTAAAATATGTTGTGGTATTGAATTTAAAAAACGCATAACGATCAAATACATAAAATAGAATTATTGCATTAATTTATTTCAAATAATTACTTTCTAAGTTATTTGTTTTTAAATAAATCATTGCTTCACTTTGCATGGTTTTTGTTTGATGTAAATTCATAATTTTACTATAAACAAGCTGCAGCCAAAAAATTGCTGTTTACTATAATAAAATATTTGAGTAGACGCGGAGCTATTAATATTTAAAAATATTAATTTGCCATATATTACAAGAAAAAAATATTGCAATAATGGAAGGAATTTCATTTTTGCTTAAAATTGCACACAATGAAGTTTTTATAAATTCTTGTTACATTTCTATTATTTACAGAAATGTGAAGAAAACTTTTGAAGAAAGATACATTGATAGTGTATTTCATTTCCAAAAAATAATATAAACCAGAAAAATCTTCTACTTACTTACTGAATAAAAAAATAGATGGCGCTACAATCCAGTGAATGTGGTGATTTTTGTTAACATACACAATATAGAGCTAACGTATTTTAAAAATTATTTAAATAAGTAAAAAAATCATGTGTGTAAAGCTTCAAACTTTTTTCATTAAATGATAACCACTTGATATTTTTTTTAAAAATTATATCGTATATTAAATGATGTATTTGGGTTAAAATAACTCAAATATTTGATTCGGATATGATTTAAACACTAATTTGGATCGGTAAATTACAGGCTTACCTTAACTAGCATTTTACAAAAATTTATTTGTCTTTCGTATACGTTTAGTTATTTAGTATATTAATTAGCCAAACTGGTTAAGATAAAAATAAATTTACAAATCTGTTCGAATCAAGTAAGGTAATTTAAGCGTTATATAAAAATAATTCACATTTATTATTATTCGTATTAATATGATAAAAGTCCAAGTCGTGCCACGAAATTAAATTATTTTTGTACGATATTTAAAAATTTCAATACATTTAATGTTTGAAATGGAACATATCCCCCCTTTTTAATGTTATTTTTATATGTACTTAAAGATTAAAGAAACTGTATTTTTTATATTTTGTTACAACTGCTTTTGTTTTTCTCTATAATTTTAAATTAATTGTTTATATTTTAGTGCAAAATAATTACGATAATTAGATGTTTAAAAATAGGTTAAAAATAATAGTATTAAAAAACAGAAAATCTCTGGTAATTTTTTTTTGTTTACTATATGAAAAGCCTTAGTTTTTTTTTATTATTATTTTAAGCTTTGTAGATAAATGAAATATTGGAATAATAATCTATGCTTTATCCGAATGGCTACCATGTTTTAGTTGCTTCTGTTTTTTTTTTGAATAAAAAAATTTAAAAAATTCCAGATGAAATTTCGAGTTTTTTTTAAAAAATCAAATAATTCAATAAATGATGCATCCAGGTATCGAAACCACATACCGGTGTTTTGCTAGCAAACATATTCACCATTATACCACTGATACATTTCGAAGAGTACTTAAAAGTAAACGCAGTTAAACACTAATTTGTTCTGCAAAAATATAAAAAGATGCTCTTTTTTTATTTACTTAGCAAACTTAAATATGTATTTTGTGTTTACAGGCTTCGATATAAACAAGCCTTTATGTGAACGAAAACCGATTAATTTTATTCAAAACATTCCATTTCGAATTAATACTTTGCAAATACTCAAACATTATCCTATTAAGTTTCCATAAACATATCTTTTTTCGCAATATTTTTCGAAATTAACATCTTTTCTCGTACTTTTCGAAGCACATGCCGGGCCGAAGCTTCTTCCGAGACAAGTCAGCTGTCCCACTTAAGCACGTGACACATGTGACGTCACAGATCCTTACCAAACATACGGGACTTCGGTAATGGGCGCTGGAAGTTCGTCTGCTCTGTCAAAATGTGACTTTTTGAGATGCATTTTACTTTTTAAAAAGAATTTTAAGAAAATTTCAAAACTCCAGGCTGCTTAAGGAACTGAAAATAAACGTCACGTGACCCTTTCGAATGTTGTCATGATCGCATTTCTTGAGTAGAGAGGAAATAAGTTCGAAAACTTTTTTGAAGAGCGGTTTTTTTTTTATCAGTCCTGCCCACTTATGTTTACTTCGTAGCAGAACCAACTGTTGGATTTGCGCGTAATATTACCGCTTCCGTAAGATTCTGCTTTGGAATCTTCGGTTACGTTCGGCTGTTTGATCGTAAAAACGCTTTTGGATACCATGCTGGTTATTAATATATGCATGAAGACTTGATTAAAGCTAAAATGTGGTGGGAAAACTGTTTCTGATGCTCTTGTTTTGTCTCGTCTCAACTTAAATAGGTGAGTAAATAACTTTTTTTTTTATAATCTTCTGTTTGCTATATTATTGATTGTGTATGTCCGTTAAGGATGTTTGAATAATTTAATTTTATATATCTGATATTTTTTGAATAAATAAAAAAATGCATGCACATTTGTTATCCGATTTATAAAATAAATTATGATTTGTGTAAATGCATGATATGAAAATCATGTATGATATTTCCGAAAATGTTGAAATTTTTTTTTTATAGAAATGTATTAAAGTTCAGAATTTTTTCGAAAATTAATACCTGGATATGGAACATAAAATTTTTTATGGTTAAACAACAAATCTGCAATGGCATATTTTAAGTTTTGTTTTTTTTTGTAATGTGTTTTTTCTCTTTCAATATGATTGAAAACAATCTTTTTCCATAAAAAATTTTTTATGCCTTTAAAAATTTCATGGTTGGGGGTTAATTTTGCGAATTTATTTACGAATATTATGTTAATTATATATTTGTTTTAAAAATAATTAGAATGTTATCTATTAAATTAAAACTTATTGTTTTTCATCGCCATATCAATAAAATTAATTACCATACAATTCGAGTTTACTGTAGGACAAACTTTTTGTATGTACCTGCATGAAAAGTTTTTTTTAGAATGAAATAAGTTTTTCGCACACGTGTTTAATACGTGATCATTTGTTATCTTTTTACCAACAGATCATAAATGAAAAAAAAAAATTCTTTTTTATAGTAGAAATAAAAAGTATCTCATAAATGTCATCGATGTGTTTGAGAATTTATTTATTTATAAAATGTAACAATACACTCTCATTTTGTTGGCGTTTTAAATTTATATTCATGAAAAAATTTCGATGTTAATATAGTAAATGTATAATAAGATTAAGTTCAATAAAAAAGTATTGAAAATGAATTTAGTAAAGTTAGTAGGGGTTAAATTGAAGTTAGCAGTATATCTCATTTAACATAAAAATTCTATCGTGTCTTAACTTTTTTTTCTATATTTTTAAGCTTTTAAATATTTTAAAGCAATGCTTCTCAAACTTTCAGTATTCGCGACCCAATATTCAAATAATTTTCATAACGCCCCCTTTATACAATAACAATGTATTTAATTCTATAATACTATCCTTGAAACTAAAGCTGCAATACGACTTTAACCTCTTGTGTGCCACCGGCGTATATAAACGTCCGACTCAGCCGAAACATTAATTTTTTGGACGTATATATACGTCTTTCCGAAGTATGATTTTTTTTTTCTGTGTGCACTGCTATCCATAAAGTTATTCCGAAAACTTTGGAAGGTAATGAAAGAACCTTGACAATGTTTGCGAAGGATTTATTTATTCCTTCCTCCGAAAAACATCCCATCCTCCCGTCTCCGTGGAAAACGGTGGCATCAAGGAGTGAATCTAGTAACTTTTAATCGGCAGTTAAGAAATTAATTATAAAGCTCACAAATTATCAAGGTAAGTATTAATACAAGCCCATGGGGTCACTGGTAATTATCAAACTGGTTCTTAACTTAGTATTGTTAAATTAATTATAAAATACATTGTATAATACTGATACATTTATCAGTGTAAATGTGTATCATATTTTTTATTATGTCAGAATGTATTTTGTTTGATTAATTTCAGTAAATAATTTTTTTTTGTTTTCGATTTTTTAATATGCTCGCGCCCCCCTCGTAGAGTTATCACGCCCCTCTAGGGGGCGCACCCCACAGTTTGAGAAATGCTGTTTTAAAGGGGGAAAGTCTGTTCTGCTCTTTTGTTTTTATTCATTCCATTCCATTTATACCTCGTGAAGATATATTATTCCAAATATGATCTTTTAATCGAACCTATATTATGTTAAAATATATAGTGGCGTCTGCTTTTTATGCGTTCGGTAGTGGTTATTGCTCTGTAATATATAGAATTTGGGAAGTATTAACAAGATTTTTTTTTTCAAGGAGTTATACTGAAATTCTTATATTTGTGTTAGTTGCTTTTCCAATTATACTGTCATAAAGAAGAACATCTTCAATAACTTCTTTTATTTTCATCGCCACTGAAGAAAACTAAAATCACTGTTTATAGCTCAAAAGGAATTCAATTATGTCAGGAAATCAAGTTGTTTCGAAAAAAAAAATTTTTTTTTTTTTAGTCAACGTGAGTACACAGATTTCTTTGTGCAACCGATTTCTTTTCTCACCTGGAAAGCTTGAATGTCGAATTTCTTGAAATTCGATTCGAAGTTTTCGGGGGCTGAAGAAATGGATTCCCTAATTTTAAAAGTATGTCTCAAACATTTGTTGATTTTATTTATATTATTAATCAGCGAGTGAATATTGTCGCCCTATTCAGCTACGCGAGGATTTTTGAGGCCTGATCTAACAATTTTGAACCACGGTCAAGTGACGAGAACGACACCTGATATAATACCACGTCTCCTAACTTCCACACCAACGTGAGGACTTTGAGCCTCGACAGGGTGGCCTCGGTAGCCGAATGGTATAGGTATTGGATCGTGGCTGGCTTCGTCACGAGTTCGAGCCTAGTAGCACAAAAGACCCGCCTTGTAGGGCAGTGATGCACGCTAAATCTGTCGAGAGCTGAAACGTCCTCCCGTTGGTGTGGTAGTTAGGAGAGGGGGTTTCCAGCTCAGGTGTCGTCCACGTCACTTGACTATGGTTCAAAATTGCGTGGTCCGTCGCTAAAAGCCCTCGTGCAGCTGAACAGTGTGCGACGTTAATATTCACTCACTCACTTGAGCCTCGACAAATTTAACGTGCATCAGCCCCTCTACACGGTGGGTCTTCAGCGGCACTGGGCTCGAACTCATGATACACCAGCCACGAGTCCGGGACCTTGACCATTGGGCTACCACGAACCACATTATTCATCAAAGATGCCAATTTAGTGCACACCTTTATTTATTCTCTACTTTGAGAATTATTGCTATCATAATGAATTGTTGCTCGATACAGGAAAGTAATGAGATGTGTGTGTTACTCTCCTTTCTTCCTGGTGTTGGCGACGAATGTTGGCGAACTATTGGCTGCGGTAATTTTGAACTGCAATCAAGTGACTCGGACTACACTGAACGGGCATTCCACTTTCCAAACTTCTACATCAAGCCAAAGAGAGGGTTTTGAGCCTTGCATCTCCGCACGGTGGGTCTTTAGCAAGTCTCAAGAAGTCTTAAGACGTTTCTGATTATTCATCTCTTGGCACCTTAGGGCCCTGGTCAACAAGCTGCGTAGGGCAGATCGAAGCTGGACTGCTGGAATTGCTGAAATCTTATGAGAAATGTTCTGCTGTGTAGTTCTTGAAGACTATGAGGGTTGTTGCGTACACCTTAGACTTGAGGGTTCCCCACTACGAGTAATCGCACAATGACAGATCAGAGGACCTGAGGGGGGGGGGGCTCGCTAGGATCAAGACCAGACTGACTTCAGCTAACAAGTCTGTCAGAAGTAAAAATTTTGTAAATGGGATCGATGGATCGGCGGGATGTATGGACAGTTTCACCATCCTGTTGGAAGTAACTGTAGATCTTTACTTCCTCGTTTAATGATGCCACAAATGGATTCAAAATGTTGGAAATATAACGTTCCGAATCACTTGACGTGCGCATCACATTCACGTCAAATCGTATTCTTTCGTCCGGACCATTTTTATTTGTCCCACCCTGCATAAGTTAAGGAGAGTTTATCTCAGCGTGATTGATCGTCGTTAAAGAGTCTAGTGCACCTTAAATCTGTCGCGACTTAAAACCCTCACGTTGGAATGGGGTTGAAGTTTGGAAAGGTCTCTAGTTCCGGTGTTATCCCTAAATTACGAGGTTCGTCAACGTTAATCATCGTCTGCATTGTGGTTCAATGTCAATTCGAACTCATCAATCTATTCTTAGTTTATTTAAAGATTCGGTCCTGCATTCGAAACTTGCATATATATCTTTCAACTTCTCGATAATACGAGAAATGTGAATGATATACAATATAAATAAACATTAAACGCTACAAATTAACAAGCATAGCATTAATATGAGTTGCGATAGACATTCAAGTCTGTGAAAATTCATTTTGAGATAAGATACCCGAGTGAGATATTCGATAATGAGGCCCAGTCACATAAATCGTACATTTCGAGAGCTTTTGACAAACCCAAAATGCATACCCGAGACTTTTAGAACACTTCGAACATAAATGAAAGATAACTTTCTTTTTGTAGTTCAACGTCATTTAATATCGACACAAAGATTTTCTTTCTTCCTCTTATTAACAAAATAAAAAAAAAACCGACAGAGAAATGTTACAAAATGTTCTTCACACTGATAACACTTAGGTTAAGATTTGTTTGGTGTCCTACATCGAAATCAAGGTGAAATTTTCGCGAATCAAATTAATTAGAAGTTTATTTTTACACATAAAAAAATCGTTGATTTTTAATTAACGTTTAATAATTTTAATAATCTTTAATTAATATCCGAAGAATATCTTAATCCTTCCCAAGTCCAGCAAACGTTTCTTTAGTCGGTCTCCGTGGCTCAAAATTACAAGTCTCGTAAGCAATAGCCTTCCTTCTTAGTGCGGTGGTCGGAGAGCTTTGTGGTCGTGATCATGGTCCCGGACTCCTGGCATGTCATGAGTTCGAACCCTAATCTCACTGCCGATCCACTGTGTAGTGGGGCCGATGCACATTAAATCTGCTGAGGTTCGAAGTTTCCCGTGACACTTTTTTGTGATTTATGTGTGTTCCTTTACTTTTTTGTGATTCTTTATATACTGGTGTAATTCACAAGTTACAAATTATTTTTTGTGATATTTTCACTCTCTAATAAAACTGGCAAATAAAACATTTAAACGCCTGCATTTTCTACCTTTCCCTAAAATTTCTACTACCAGTATTAAAACCGGTATCAAGATCTAAAAAATACCGAATACCGGTATATTGAACTTTTGGTCCAATATTGCAATCCCTACAGCTAACTGAATGGAATGTATCAGAAATGGACGTCACTAGTTTGAGCCATGACGATCCACCACAACACAACTTCCTTTTACGACAGGTCCTTAAAAAAAAAAGTTAAAACTTGTATTCTCACTTTCATTTGGTGGTCAGGGTCACGAGCTTTTGGCCAACGTGTCATGAGTTCGAACCCTAGTGTCACTGAAGACTCCCGTTGTTACTAATGCTACCTGTTTGACGATGTCACATCGCGGCCCACGAACTTCATCCAGACAAAGGGCTAGGTGTAGGCCTGTCGTTAGCCGTAGCACATACAGGTGACAGTACGATTTGGCTCGGTTTCATCCCAATTTGGAGGGAGAACACCTTGAGGAAGACCCCCGTGGTAAGTGGCTGTTACACGTCTTTACCCAAAGTCCTTTCATAGGCGGCGTGTGGGAGTTTGGAGAGGGGGTGCCAACTCGGGTGTCGTCTTCGTCAGTTGAACATGGTTCAAACTTACGCGAGTAGTTATAATATACCGGTTCTGGAACAGTGGAGCCGCATGCAAACAAAAGTGGGTGGAAGTCCCCCCGATCTGAACCGGGAAGATGGTTTGTGATTGATAAGGGTTTCGGGGATCTATACTGATAAGAAATGCACGCTTTTAGCGATAACGAGTTATATTCTGATATAGTTTTAATTAAATGATAATGATTTTTTAATTACGTCATTGGAAGCAAATTTTAATTGGGATAAAGAGACAAATTTTTCTGTACATATGATTATTTTTATATAATTCCGTATACATCTATTTCTGAAAATCATGATATACGTGTTGAATGATTATTTGTTATATTTCAAATTTGATGCTTGTGATTTCTGAAACAGAGGATTGAAAATTAGGCAAACGAAAGGGAGTGGAAATCCCCCCGGGTCTGAACCGGGAGGATGGTACCCCCTCCGCTCTGATAAGGGTTTCGAGGGCTGCGGTAGCCCAGTGGTTAAGGTATCCAACCATGGCAGGCATGTCATGAGTTCGATCCCAGTACCACTAAAGACCCGCCGTGTAGGGCAGCGATGCACGTTAAATCTGTCGAGAGCTGAAACGTCCTCCCGTTGGTGTGGTGTGGTAGTTAGGAGAGGGGGTGCCAGCTCAGGTGTCGTCCACGTCACTTGACCATGGTTCAAAATTACGTGGTCCGTCGCCAAAAGCCCTCGTGTAGCTGAACAGTGCGACGTTAATATTAACTCACTCACACACTGATAAGGGTTTCGGGGCTCTGTAAATGGGTGCTAGAAATGCATGTTTTTAGAGATAACAAGTTATATTCTGATACAGTTTTAACTAAATGATTATGATTTTTTTAAGTACGTCATTGGAAGCAAATTTTAATTAGGATAAAGGGTCAAACTTTTTCTGTACATATAAATATTTGTATATATTCTGATAAAGTCTATTTCTGAAAATTATGATATACGTGTTGAATGATTGTTTATTACATTTCAAATTTGATACTTTGTGCATAACTAAAATATATTTTTCATTGATTTTTGCATGTATTTTTTATAATTCTGAGATAACTTAAAAATACTATGCTTATATAAAGTAAAAGTTCTGCATATGTTTTTTCGTTTGCAAAGTAGTTTCCTTACATGAAACATCCCTTTCCTATGATAATATATGCGGACCTTGTAATTCTGGTAAAACTTTCTTTGTTAGACGAATCTTAGAAATAAAATTAATTAATTCTTTTCCTCCCAAAATTATTTGGCGTTATGGAATTTATCCAAAATTGTTTGATAAGATGTCTGACATAGAATTTCATGAAGGCATGCCTTTCGATGTAGAAGATATTACTAATGCTTTCGTAATAATAGATGACTTAATGAATGAAGTAGGAGATGACAAAAGAACTTTCAAACTTGTGCACGAAAGGGAAGCCATCATAGAGATATTTCCGTAATATTTATTTTACAAAATATTTTTTGCAATGAAAAACAAATTATAGGAATATTTTTTTTAATATTTCCTACCTAAGTTGCTTTAAAAATGTTAGAGACAAGCAATAGATCTCTTGTCTAGCAAGACAAATGTATCCATCTCAATCGAAATTTATGATTGAAAAACTATACGAAATACAAATGCTGCAAATTTGACTATCCACTTTGTAAGAGATAGAAAAATAAAACCTTTCGTTCGAATCATTTAATGAATTTTTCAAAAGAAAATTTTTTTTCATAGAGTTTTGTTACGAATAAATATCTCAGAACAAAAACATTGTATGCAAAACCTTTGTCATGGATAGAATATTAAGTGTGGTTTGTGTTCTTCAACATTTGTTTTTAATTTTTAGTCTGTTTCCCTTCTTGTTCCTTACACTTAAATATATTAATATGAGTAAAGTAATTAAAAAGTTGAAAAAATATTGAAAAAAAAAGTTGAAAAGTATTGAAAAAAAGATGAAAAATATTGAAATATTTAGAATATTGTTGGTGGACTTGAGTATTTAAGTTAAGAGCACAATAGTGATAAAATTTCTTTTTTTTTTTTCATATTAATCTTAAAATAATAATAACTTTATTAATTTAAATATATGGTAAACTTATAAAAAAATTCAAAGCAAAATCTTATTCATCTTATAATAATAATAATACAAACACAAAATATGAGAACAAAAAATATTGTATTTATTCACCTTCTAAAATTTATTCTTACATTATATCATTTCGTAAAATATTGATACAATCTGAAATCTTTCTGTTTGCTACGAACAAATTCATATAAAATATAATTCATTGAAAAGCCTTTACTGATTTTGAACAAGAAAAATATAAAATAATGACCACATAGAAATAAGGAATATCCCTTGGTTAATCCATTTCTCAATAAATAAAGTCCTTCAGATCTCAACAATTTTCCTTTTATAAAACAATGTGCTAACAGAAAACTTAATTTAATCTTATATTTTTTAAAATGTATTATATGAGAAGCATTGAAATAAGTAACATCATTCAATATGAATAATAAATACATTCGACAGGTATATGCATAAAATGAAGAGGAAACATTTACATTCTTAAACATGAAAGAATAAGATATATACAGAAATCAATATTTATAAAAGGAACTATTTAATTAAATTCTCATTTATATAAAATATTAATTTTCATTTATATGGCAGTTACCGAAAGCTAAAGTTGTAATACCATCTTCAAGAATATATCTTATCGAAGGGGCAAAGTGAATTTTTTTACTTTTTACAGAATGTATTTGATGTATAGAACTGTTAATGGGTTTAAACTCTTCACGACGTCTATACTTATTTATGAGGCAATTTTTATAGTCTTCATGAGAAATTTTACTTTTAAAATAGATCTATGTATCTCTTTTGCTGTATTTTTTTTTCTAAAGTTAATGTTTTTATGCTGTACGTTTTTGCATTGAGACCTACGAACTCAGTTGCTACCATACCATTTAACTCATCTGTCATTTTTCCCAGAACATTATTAGTTAAAGGATTATAAAGAAAATGATTTGGAAGCAAATATATGGGTCATTTCAATAAAAAAAAGAAGTAAGTTTTCTTTGAATAGATACAAGGTCGTTATTAATTATTTTATAAGTATGAATTGCTGGAGATGCTATGAATTTCTTAGCTCTTTTCTCTCTATTCACTAGATAAATCTTAACTTTTTGCGTAAATTTTTCATTGTTTTACCAAACACGGCATTGTTTAAAAGTTTAAAGAGATCTTTTTCAAAATTGCTGTTTTTCGATGTTCAGTATTAAAATCTATATAATTTTTTAACCGAGGACTTTGTTTGAATTTTAGAAATTGATGTATTTTTTTAAAAATTTAAACCTAATTCTACATATAACTTCAAATTTCTATAATGAAGTACATATTTAGTTTTATTTCTTAAGTAAGGAGCCAATTTTTCCACAGACTTCGATTCTAAAATACTGAATTCTTTAGCAATATTTTTAATATAGGAGGAACATTCAGAGACACTTCAACTTTTTCTGGAGCTAATGGATAGCAGTTATGCAAATCGTGCAATTAATCTGGATATTCTAACTTAAAATACACAACTTATATCCGAATTGTCTGGTACATCCATGAAGTTAACGTATTCATCAGTCCAGGAAAAGTCGTGTGTAGACAAATTTTGCGACATTGCACAACCATATAGATTGTTTGCCTTTAAATATATAATGTAACTACTAGGTAGGCTTGAATCATACGTTGATAAATACACATTGTTAGCCTTAGCGTAGCGATGACCAATCATCGCAACACCTCCGCGAATGCCTTTTTCGATGAATAAAGGCATGTCTATATCCGTTAAAAGCTCCAATCGTACTTTTGTCATTTTATAAGACATGCTTGCCATACCAAACCAGGAACCGTATATGTATTACATGGATCGATTTTGTAGTAATTCTGGCATAGAGTTCTAAAGTTTTCAAATATATCTGAAAATAATACGTCTACGGTTACACACAAATCACGATAATCTCCCAATGTGCGCATTTGAAACATGTTCCATCTATGGTGAGCATATTCGTAGTCTTTTCTGGATACATTTTTATTTGTTAGACTGTTGAAAAAAGCTGATTGAGGAGGGAGCTGCGTTTCATAAAATTTAGAAAAGGAATCAAAATATTCATATGGATAGCAACCCTTTCTAGTTATAAATTGTGCATTACTTGCAAAATACCTATCCCAAAGATGAAATTTACAAGGCTTTAAAGTTGGGCAAGTTTCTCTAGAGAAGTATTTGAAAATTGAAAAGAGTCAATGAAACGTAATGACCTCTCAGGGTAAAAAAAAAAAATCACTATGTCGGGAATGCATTGAAAAAAGAAATCAAAACTTTTAGTTGATTTTTAAAATCAAAATTCAATTTAATTATGTCAAATGATCCAAATGAAGCACGAGGAAGTACAGAATAACGCTTGAAGGAGTTTATTTATTTATTTTTTGTAAAAATTTAAATAACATTTTGAATCTAAAGGGACTTATAAACCTATTTCAGCTACCATAAACCTATTGTTTTCTTCTTAGAATACAATTAATTCCCAAATATGATTGTATATTTCGCACAAAAACATTCCTTTATGAGTGCAGACATATGAACAAATAGTTTTATAGGGCGATACTAACATCTCCTGGTTTTTTATTCACTTAACTGACCTCAGAAATAACATTACAAAATTTGAAGTTATCACTTCTAACGTGTGGTCATAAGCACACACACGATCTTTTTTAACCGAAGTTTTCTGTTTTTACCCTCGATTATCAAATTTCAAGGATAAATACATTTCTACCAATCAAATTTTATTATTTAGATTGAATTGTTAAGATATTATAGTGGGAATGTGTTTTAAACATAGCGAAATGTATTAAAAATAAAAACTTTCAGAGAAATATTTAAAAATTAATAGTAAGTAATAGTATAGTAAAGAGTATGGTCAAATCTCAGGGATTTGTATTTTAGAGTCAAATAAATATTAGTACAGGTACAATTACCATAAAATTAATTAGCTTCATTAATGTAAGTAAAGATAATTACTAGAAGAGTAAAGTATATAAAACAGATACAAGTAAATAAAAGAAAAATAAATACAAGTAAATTAATACTAACCTGTATTACAAAAAGGCATAAATACCGTTTACCATTGGATTTAGTCTCCTTGTTACAAAACTTAAAGATTTTTGACATTTTTTTAAATTTTTCGATATTTCGAATTCTTTTTTGGTACGATGTTTATATATTTAAGAAAATTGTTTCGGATAACTTTTAAATGTTCCATCTAAGAAAATGGTCTTTCTATTTTCCAAAAGGTACAGAGACTCTTCTCCAAATACTAAAATCCTGTTATCTTGATCATTTCGAAAGTCTAAACCAGTGGCCTTCAAACTATATTCCATGGAACCCTGAGGTTCCATGAGGCGTACCCAAGGGTTCCACGAGTCACAATAAAAAAAAATCCAAAAGAAACTTATAAATGTATATGAAAAATGGATTCACGTTCTGTATGAAGTTTCTATACCCACAAGAATTTAAAGCTTAACCCTGTCTTTAAGAAATTAAAAGTTTTGTTTAATAATGTTAAAATTAATTTTAACATTAATTAAAATTTAATTAAAAGTTTTGTTTAAAATTTGAAGTGATAACTTCAAATTTTGTAATGTTATTTCAGAGGTTAGTTAAGTGAATAAAAACCAGGAGATGTTAGTATCGCCCTATAAAATTATTTATTCATATGTCTGTACTCATAAAGTAATGTTTTTGTGCGAAATATACAATCATATTTGGTAATTAATTGTATTCTAAGAAGAAAACAATAGGTTTATGGTAGCTGAAAGAGGTTATAAGTCCTTTAGATTCAAAATGTTATTTAAATTTTAACACAAAAAAAAAACTCCTTCAAGCGTTGTTCCGTACTTCCTCGTGCTTCATTTGGATCATTTGACATAATTAAATTGAATTTTGATTTTAAAAAATCAACTAAAATTTTTGATTTCTTTTTTCAATGCATTCCCGACATATTGAAATTTTTTTTTTTACTCTGAGTTCATTACGTTTCACATTGAATCTTTTCAATTTTTAAATACTTCTCTAGAGAAATTTGCCCAACTTTAAAGCCTTGTAAATTTCATCTTTGGGATAGGTGTTTTGCAAGTAATGCACAATTTATAACTAGAAAGGGTTGCTATCCATATGAATATTTTGATTCCTTTTCTAAATTTTATGAAACGCAGCTCCCTCCTCAATCAGCTTTTTTCAACAGTCTAACAAATAAAAATGTATCCAGAGAAGACTACGAATATGCTCACCATAGATGGAACATGTTTCAAATGCGCACATTGGGAGATTATCGTGATTTGTGTGTAACCGTAGACGTATTATTTTCAGACATATTTGAAAACTTTAGAACTCTGTGCCAGAATTACTACAAAATTGATCCATGCAATACATATACGATTCCTGATTTGGTATGGCAAGCATATCTTATAAAATGACAAAAGTACGATTGGAGCTTTTAACTGATATAGACATGCCTTTATTCATCGAAAAAGGAATTCGCGGAGGTGTTGCGATGATTGGTCATCGCTACGCTAAGGCTAACAATGTGTATTTATCAACCTATGATTCAAGCCTACCTAGTAGTTACATTGTTTGCATCTAAATATATAATCTATATGGTTGAGCAATGTCGCAAAATTTGTCTACACACGACTTTTCCTGGACTGATGAATACGTTAACTTCATGGATGTACTAGACGATTCGGATATAAGTTGTATATTTTAAGTTAGAATATCCTGATTAATTGCACGATTTGCATAACTGCTATCCATTAGCTCCAGAAAAAGTTAAAGTGTCTCTGAATGTTCCTCCTATACTAAAAATATTGCTAAAGAATTCAGTATTTTAGAATCGAAGTCTGTGGAAAAATTGGCTCCTAACTTCAGAAATAAAACTAAATATGTTCATTATAGAAATTTGAAGTTATATTTATACAATTAGGTGTAAAAATTAAAAATAAATACATCAATTTGTAAAATTCAAACAAAGTCCTCGGTTAAAAAATTATATAGATTTTAATACTGAACATCGAAAACGAGCAAACAACAATTTTGAAAAATATCTCTTTAAACTTTTAAACAATGCCGTGTTTGGTAAAACAATGAAAATTTACGCAAAAGTTAAGATTTATCTAGTGAATAGAGAGAAAAGAGCTAAGAATTTCATAGCATCTCCAGCATTTCATGCTTATAAAATAATTAATAACGACCTTGTATCTATTCAAAGAAAACTCACTTCTTTTTATTGAAATGACCCATATATTTGCTTCCGAATCATTTTCTTTATAATCCTTTAACTAATAATGTTCTCGTAAAAATGACAGATGAGTTAAATGGTATGGTAGCAACTGAGTTCGTAGGTCTCAATGCAAAAATGTACAGCATAAAAACATTAACTTTAGAAAAAATACAGCAAAAGAGATACATATATCTATTTTAAAAGTAAAATTTCTCATGAAGACTATAAAAATTGCCTCATAAATAAGTATAGAAGTCGTGAAGAGTTTAAACCCATTAACAGTTCTATACATCAAATACATTCTGTAAAAAGTAAAAAAAAATTCACTTTGCCCCTTCGATAAGATATATTCTTGAAGATGGTATTACAACTTTAGCTTTCGGTAACTTCCATATAAATGAAAATTAATATTTTATATAAATGAGAATTTAATTAAATAGTTTCTTTTATAAATATTGATTTCTGTATATATCTTATTCTTTCATGTTTAAGAATGTAAATGTTTCCTCTTCATTTTATGCATATACCTGTCGAATGTATTTATTATTCATATTGAATGATGTTACTCTCTCTCTCTCTCTTATTTCAATGCTTCTCACATAATACATTTTAAAAAATATAAGATTAAATTAAGTTTTCTGTTAGCACATTGTTTTATAAAAGGAAAATTGTTGAGATCTGAAGGACTTTATTTATTGAGAAATGGATTAACCAAGGGATATTCCTTATTTCTATGTGGTCCTTATTTTATATTTTTCTTGTTGAAAATCAGTAAAGGCTTTTCAATGAATTATATTTTATATGAATTTGTTCGTAGCAAACAGAAAGATTTCAGATTGTATCAATATTTTACGAAATGATATAATGTAAGAATAAATTTTAGAAGGTGAATAAATACAATATTTTTTCTTCTCATATTTTGGGTTTGTATTATTATTATTATAAGATGAATAAGATTTTGCTTTTGAATTTTTTTATAAGTTTACCATATATTCAAATTTATAAAGTTATTATTATATTAAGATTAATATGAAAAAAAAGAAATTTTATCACTATTGCTCTTAACTTAAATACTCAAATCCACCAACAATATTCTAAAGATTTCAATATTTTTCATCTTTTTTCAATACTTTTCAACTTTTTTTTCAATATTTTTTCAACTTTTTTAATTACTTTACTCATATTAATATATTTAAGTGTAAGGAACAAGAAGGGAAACAGACTAAAAATTAAAAACAAATGTTGAAGAACACAAACCACACTTAATATTCTATCCATGACAAAGGTTTAGCATACAATGTTTTTTTCTGAGATATTTATTCGTAACAAAACTCTATGAAAATTTTTTTTTCTTTGAAAAATTCATTAAATGATTCGAACGAAAGGTTTTATTTTTCTATCTCTTACAAAGTGGATAGTCAAATTTGCAGCATTTGTATTTCGTATAATTTTCCAATCATAAATTTCGATTGAGATGGATACATTTGTCTTGCTAGACAAGAGATCTATTGCTTGTCTCTAACATTTTTAAAAACAACTTAGGTAGGAAGTATTTAAAAAATATTCCTATAATTTGTTTTTCATTGCAAAAAATATTTTGTAAAATAAATATTACGGAAATATCTCTATGATGGCTTCCTTTCGTGCACAAGTTTGAAAGTTCTTTTGTCTCATCTCCTACTTCATTCATTAAGTCATCTATTATTACGAAAGCATTAGTAATATCTTCTACATCGAAAGACATGCCTTCATGAAATTCTATGTCAGACATCTTATCAAACAATTTTGGATAAATTCCATAACGCCAAATAATTTTGGGAGGAAAAGAATTAATTAATTTTATTTCTAAGATTCGTCTAACAAAGAAAGTTTTACCAGAATTACAAAATCCGCATATATTATCATAGGAAAGGGATGTTTCATGTAAGGAAACTACTTTGCAAACGAAAAACATATGCAGAACTTTTTACTTTATATAAGCATAATATTTTTTAAGTTTTCTCAGAATTATAAAAAATACATGCAAAATCAATGAAAATATATTTTAGTTATGCACAAAGTATCAAATTTGAAATGTAATAAACAATCATTCAACACGTATATCATAATTTTCAGAAATAGACTTGATCAGAATTATATACAAATATTTATATGTACAGAAAAAGTTTGACCCTTTATCCTAATTAAAATTTGCTTCCAATGACGTACTTAAAAAATCATAATCATTTAGTTAAAACTGTATCAGAATATAACTTATCTCTAAAAACATGCATTTCTAGCACCCATTTACAGAGCCCCGAAACCCTTATCAGAGCGGAGGGGGTACCATCCTCCCGGTTCAGACCCGGGGGGATTTCCACTCCCTTTCGTTTGCCTAATTTTCAATCCTCTGTTTCAGAAATCACAAGCATCAAATTTGAAATATAACAAATACTCATTCAACACGTATATCAGGATTTTCAGAAATAGATGTATACGGAATTATATAAAAATAATCATATGTACAGAAAAATTTGACTCTTTATCCCAATTAAAATTTGCTTTCAATGACGTAATTAAAAAAATCATAATCATTTAATTAAAACTATATCATAATATAACTCGTTATCGCTAAAAGCGTGCATTTCTTATCAGTACAGATCCCCGAAACCCTTATCAATCACAAACCATCTTCCCGGTTCAGATCCGGGGGGGACTTCCACCCTCTTTTGTTTGCATGCGCCTCAACCTCCTGGCGCCACCGGCTCCACTGTTCCAGAACCGGTATATTTTAACTACTTACGCGGTCCGTCGCGAATAGCTTTCGCGTTGCTTTTTAGTGGGATGGCAATAAGCACACTATCTTTTTGGAATACATGCATAAATCGATCAAATTTTAATTTTGACGCCATTATGAAACGCGCCATTAATAATGCATCATTAGTTAATGGAGAAAACAAGTCATTACATTAGATCTCATTACGAAATACACGGTTAAAAAGAGCTTAGTATTAAATTCATCGGTTTAATTGAACAGCAGGATTATATATTCGATAGCTTTTAAAGTTTCTCATTCAATATATTTTAACGCAATCTTTGTTTATGCTGAAAATTATTCCAATCACGGAAAAATACTGTCAAGGGTTTTTTTTTTCTTTTTAGAAAAACCGGATAAAAGTTTCGCGTTATACCCAGCACTAATTGATGTGCTAATTATCATAATTAACAATGCAGTTAATATAGCAGTGTTTGTGTCAGTTAATTGGACACGCTTTTAAAGTTTGGACGAGGCAGTTTTGTCGAGTTTTGAAAAGTGATGGAAATTTTGCTTCATTTCATATGCATTTTCTTAACGAGTTAGACATTTTTTTTTTTTTTTTTTTGTGCCCGTATCATTTCGTAATTTCTATTTTCCTTTTGCATATTGATGATCTTAAATTTGAATTTCAAATTATTATACATTGGGGCCCATCTCGGCGTCATGGAAATGACATGAATTTTATTGTCTTTTACAATTTTGGGTTTTTAAAACATTCGCAAGGTGGTGGTCTCACAATTCTAAGAAAATTCAGAGTAGTTTTTTTTGCGTTCTTATTTTATATAATTTTGAATTTAACACTCAGTTCAAAAAAGGGATTTTTATGGTCTACAGAACCTTGAAATCAATCCTGATCTACGGGTTTTTAGTGTATTTTTATTTTGTAGTTCATGGCAAATTCAAATTATAGAAATCACCATGTGATTATGGTCGTGAACTCGTGGTCCACGTTGCTGATTCGCAGATTCGAGTCTTGATGCCTTTGAAAACCCGCTGTATAGAGCAGCCGCGAAACACGTTAAATTTTTCAAGGCTCACGTTGGCTTAATATGGATGTTTAGAGAGTGGGGTGAAAACTCCAGTGTCATCCTCGTCACTTGACTCCAGTTTAAAGTGGCCGCGGTAGCCTAGTGGTCAAGGTATCGGATCGTGGCTGGCTTATCAAGAGTTTGAGCCCAGTACCACTAAAGTCCCGCTATGTAGGGGAGCGTTGCACGTTGAATGTGTCGAGAGCTCAAACGTCCTCTCGTTGGTGTGGTGTGGTAGTTAGGGGTGCCAGATCAGGTGTCGTCCGCGTCACTTGACCATGGTTCAAAATGACGAGCTCCGTCACCAAAAGCCTTCGTGTAGCTGAACAGTGCGACATTAATATTCACTCACTCAATGACTGACTCCAGTTTAAAATTACAAATTCCTTAGGCGATAGCTTCCAAGGGCGATATAAATAAATAATCAATTAATTGAATTATGGTGCAAAAATTAATCCTTTCCCCCTCTAAAAAAATTGCAAGAAATTTCATGAAATCTTCGAAGAATGTACCTCTCCCACAAAGCGTCAAAAACGTCCATAGCTTTTCAGTGTTTTACTTATTAGGTATATAGTGCTTATTTTTTTAAAATTCTTCTACCTGTATATTTTATTAATATGATAAATTAAATACTCTTGACTTACTTCTGATTTTAGTAATAAGTGTTGTTGTTCCTAATGCCACCTGATCAGCAGAGCCAGATCGAGGTCCACGGAAGTAATAATTATATTCAGTAGCGCACACAGGAATTTTTCAAGGAGGGGGGGCAGTCCGGGGTCGAAAGTCCCAATTCTTGTATCATGTTTCTTTTGATTTTGTCGATTTTCAGGAACAAAACACAGTAAAAAACTAATCATTGAATAAATAATTAGCATTAATTAATAAAATTAATCATTAATAACAAATACTTAATTAAATTTTACGTACTTTATACTTAGAATTATAATCAATCGGAAAAAAAATCAAGGGCTTTGAGGGGGATCCGGACTCCCAGAACCCCCCCCCTTGTGTGCGCCACTGATTATATTACATTTTTTTATTTTTTTTTGTAGTCTTTGAATTCTAACGTATTTTGAACACTTTACTACAATTTGATAATTCGTAAACACTTGCGTGTTTTATTTTTAGAGTATATTATAAAATAAAATATTTTTTCTCGTTTATGTATTGAATGATTTCGCTTATTTCTCGCAGATCCGCTGGTTACCTTGTAATTTTAAATCACAAATCAGGTGACATGGTTGAAACTCGAAGTGGCACTCTTTTCTTCACGTTTCGCCAATTTGAAAACCTTACAATCTCGATATATTTAATGTTAATAAAACCCTTTATTAGCCCAGTGGCACACAATAATTGCAATCTTTACCGTGCTAAGCAAGATAATAGCTTGATATGTATAAGTAAATGTAATATGAAGAATGAAGTCAATATTTTGATTACTAGCTTTTAAACTTGAAACCAATTGGCTAAGTGGTTGCGCATCGCGCTTCCACACCTCATGACCGAGGTTCAAACCCCAGGCTGTTGCCGCGGTAGCCGAGTGGTATAGGTATCGGACCGTGGCTTGCTTTGTCACGGGTTCGAGCCCAGTACCACTAAAGACCCGCCGTGTAGGGCAGCGATGCACGTTAAATCTGTCGAGAGCTGAAACGTCCTCCCGTTGGTGTGGTGTGGTAGTTAGGAGAGGGGGTGCCAGCTCAGGTGTCGTCCACGTCACTTGACCATGGTTCAAAATTACGTGGTCCGTCGCCAAAAGCCCTCGTGTAGCTGAACAGTGCGACGTTAATATTCAATCAATCAATCAAACCCCAGGCTGGGCAAGGTCGCCACAGCCTTTCATCCCTTCAGTGGGTCGATAAATGAGTTCCAAGCTTCCTTGAGAACTAAATACTGGAGATTTCGTGTTAGACTGACCGCCTCCCCGGAACATCTGCTCATGCACTTTAGTGCCAGAGATCATGAAAACTTAGATGGACACAGCAGGCCTTGGCCCTCTATGGGCTGTTTCGTCACTGAGGCTAATTTTGTTTAAAGCCTTTATAAGATGTTGCTTTGGTGGCTGCGCTATTCGTGTGGTCATAGTCGCGAACTCGAATTTATTTATGTCGAGTCATGGATTCGAGTTCTGGGGCGACTAGAAACCTGGCGAGCAGAGGGGTTGATGCACGTTTAATCTGTCGAAGTCCTAATTCCTCACATTGGCGTATCATGGAAGTATAGAGAGTGGAGAGCCAACTGAAGGTCATCGTTCTGACTTAACTGAGGTTCAGAATTATGAGGTTCGTTTCCAATATCTTAAGAGGCATTGTGCCTTGAGATCAAGTAATCTATCTTAAACAAGCAATTAATCAACGATGGTTCTTCAATAGAATAGCGTAATATACTAGTAGTATATATGTTTTTAAAAATAATTAGTAAATTTAATTTTTTAAGCAGCTTACTATCAATAAAATGTTCTTTGGGTAAAATGTGTCTTATTGGATAGTAAATTCAAAATAATAATGATTTTATGGATTCTAAAATTGTTATTCGTGGAAATTGTAAGCATTTTTTTTGTTTTGTGTTTATTAGGAATTTGATCAATCCCTAAGGCAGTGTTTCTCAAACTTTCAATACTGGCGCCCCCCTTTCAATCACAATTTTTATCGCGCCCCCCTTATACATAATAATTTACTGAATGCAATAATAATGCACTTTTACGATAAAGCAACATTTATTATAAACTGTACAAATTCATGACATAAGTATTGAATTTTGTATATGTTACTTTTAAGCAAAAAAGTTAAGTAATAGAATAATTACTAAGTTATTTTTCCTTTCTCTGATTTTTAAATTGGAACATATTACAAAATGCGGTGGTTGCTTAGAAGACAAAATATAGAAAATGAACTCGGAGGGTCAATTTCTTATCTTAAAACTGCTTTCAAAAACTTTGCTCTGTAAGACAAGCCCATGGAAGTAGCTAATAATTATTAAACTTGTTTTTAATTTAGTATTAATTAATTAGTCATAAAATACTCTGTGCACCACTCTTACATTAAAAGCAGTGTTTCCCAAACTTTCAATACTGGCGACCAAATTTTCAATCATAATTTTTGTCTCGCCCCCTGTACAACAATAATGTATTTACTGCAATAAAAATGCACTTTGAGAGAGAGACGCTAAAGTTACAATACGATCTTAATTATAAACCGTACAAATTAATACGATAAGTATATTAAATTTTGTGTATATGTAACTTTTAAGTAATATATATTTTAAGAAAATTACTTAAAATATATATTACTTAGAATTATGTTATTTTTCTTTCTCTAATTTTTAAATTGGAACAGATCGCAAAATGATGTATTTAATTAAAGATTTATTTCCTTCAGCATTCATTTCTCAAAGTACAAATGTCATTAGAAAAATAGTCTAGTCAATGTGTCGCTCCCTATCATATCCATCACATCTGGCATTATAGGGTACGTTTGCGTGAGTCTGGGCAACCTATCGGACGTCTGCGCAAAACATGTAAAAATGCTTTTCCTCGTACATTTCCAGTCAGTTTTGGTCGACTCGATACTCCTATAGCTACCGAATCTAGCTTGAATGTACATTTTTTTAAATTTCCACGTTAATTGTAATTCACGGTAATTAAGTATTTATGGCAGTAGATTAAAACAATATCATACATACATTTTTAAGTCGTAAGCAAACATTCGACCATAATAAAGAATCAACAAGTACACAGACGAACGAGCATGGTTCCGAAAATTAAATCAAGGCGATCTTCTCAAAAATACTTAAATTTTGGATTTACCACTTCTGAAGTAAATGATGGAAAAAAAGTCCCAGCTCGATATGTGTTAAAACTTACAAATCTGTAGAACAACATGTGAAAGTTGTTCTTAAAACATGTAAAATCATTTAGCTATGTTGGCAAAGAATTTTGAAAAGTATTTTCTGGATGAGGACAGCTTGGTAGCAAGTTACGAGTGGATTAGGGATCTATTTCAAGATACTCCAGAAGGGCTCTCAACTTCCGAAGAAATCTTCATATATTTTACATCCAGTGAAAAATTAAAAGGCAATTTGTAATAAATCGCTCTTTGGATTTGGGGTAGAGGTGGATGAGGAATTATCTGTACTGAAAACAAAAGCACTTCGTATACTATTACCATTTTCAACATCCTACCTTTTTCAAACCGAATTTTCTGCAGTGGATGCCTTGAAGACAAAATATAGATCTCAGCTAAATATAGAAAAATATCTCTTTAAGTGTCAATTTCTGATATTAAATCTTCCTTTGAAAAACTTTCCTGTACAAGACAAGCCCGTGGAAGTCCCTAATAATTATTAAACTTGTTCTTAATTTAGTAATAAGATTGATTGATTGAATATTAACGTCACACTGTTCAGCTGCACGAGGGCTTTTGACGACGGACCACGTAATTTTGAACCATGGATAAGTGACGTGGCTGACACCTGAGCTGGCACCCCTTTTTCCTAACTACCACACCGCACCAACGGGAAAACGTTTCAACTGTCAACAGATTTAACGTGCATCGCTGCCCTACACGGCGGGTCTTTAGTGGTACTGGGTTCGAACTCGTGACAAGGCAAGCCACGATCCGATACCTATACCACTCGGCTACCGCGGCCAAATTCAGTAATAAGAAATTATTTATAAAATACCTTCTTCAGTACTGATACATCAAACGTATACTGGCTGAAACACCGACTCTCCGCACGAGTTCATTTTTAAAAAAATAAAACGTTATTCTTGATATAATAGCTGAACTGTAAGGGGAGTTAAACTGTGTGCACGACATTGTATACAAAAATGTAAAATTATTTTTTTTTTAGATAAATGCTATAATTGTAAATAACTGTTTAAAAGAACTGTAATTTTAAAACTCACACAATTAGCATTTAGAATTAATGTTAAATTATGAAAAAGAATATAAAATTCCGATGAAGAATGATTGTGTTACTTTTTAACATTTAGAGCGAGAAGACTTCAAAATGTTTTAACCCGAGAGCAGGCGCGTACTCGATACTAACATTAATGGTAGTGCGGGGGACTCAGTCACCCCAATCATTTGTTTAGAATTATTTTTACTGTACACGATACAAATCGGAATTCTAGTGAATATTTTAATTTATAGAAAGTATACTTACCTTCTTTCAAGGACTATTCAATTCTTTGATGATTTGAGAAAAAAATCCAATAAAACTGAACTAAAATGATTCAAAAGTACAAGACCATAATAAAGGACGCAAATCAGACACTTTTCAATTATCCTACAGAAATGTTAAACCAATCAATTCTTTTCCAAATATCGCAAAACTCAATTATTTACAATTTTCCTAAGTGAAAAGCAAACGCATAAAAGATGGGAGGGAACTAATATTGATAATAACCATACCATAAGATTGAAGGTCAATCAAATGATTAGCAAACGTACTATGCAGCCTGGCTGAAAAGTGAATCATGACTTCCTTTTCTTTTTCTACAACTAATGTACAGTATTTCAATAATAATTACAGTGGTGAATTGTTTATCTTAGAATTTTTCTCAGGGTCTGGGTTTCGATTTTCTTTTAACGAGTAATATTTTATGTTAAAACGTAATAAAAAAAATCTCTCATTGAGGAAATACAGCAAATAAAACAAAATGTTTTTTTTTTCTTTAATTTGGTTTTGCGATCAAAGATAGCTATTTGATGACGGAAAAAAGCCAGATAATAAACATAAATTATGTCAGTGTTGTGTGTATTTTTTTATTATGGAAGAAAGCATTTTGTTTTACTTCTCTTTCCGGTTATTTTTTTAAAAAAAATCTTTAAATTTTCGATACGCTCGCGCCCCCCTTGTAGAGTCATCGCGCCCCCCCAGGGGGGCGCGCCCCACACTTTGAGAAACACTGCCCTAAGGGATATGATCAATTGACGGTAGATGTTAAAATAACGTCTCTGCAAAAACATTTCCCAGATGAAAGTAAGTGATTTTATCAAATCTCTAAACTGTTTCAGTGAAATGATGAAATGAATTATAGTCAGTATTTGCATTGGTAAAATGCTGTCCAAGAAGGGGGAAGCACCTGGGGGGTTGAGTCCTTGCACTTCCTAACCAAGCAGGCAGAGTACTATCGATCCTCCAAATATGATTAAAAAAATAGCATCGTAGGATTAACATAGGGATTGATATTTTAGTGTGTAAGCCCTCCCCTGCCCAAAGCAGGTATTCATTAGTTAAGAAACTATGAAGGGTGGGGGGTCAGGCCAAGTCAATCGACGTTACTGCTCCCGCTTCTCCGGTTTCCTGTTACACATTTCCGTCCCTTTTCACGAAATTACTCCCACAAATATCCAACAACCGAGAGGAAAGCTGTTACACATAAAAAAAATACCAGCCCAATTTTCTAATTATTTGTTAATTAGTTTCGAATAAATAATTTGTATTTCATTGACTATTGTTGTATTACTTAATGCACCATATTTGTTAAATAAACACTTTTAAACTCTTGACAATATTATTTCATCATTTCTCTGGAATAAATCAGGGATTCGTTCAAATCCCTTGCTTTCGTCAGGGAAGTGAACTTGGAGAGACGTTATTTCAACATTTCCGACAATTGATCATATCCCTTAAGAATTTGATAAAATTCCTAATTTCATCGTTTCCCTGCGACATTTATATATTTCAAGGTATTTGAAACACGAAGATATTGAATAATTATCCGTTAATTTAAATTTTGTACGTGTAATTTCCATTAATATCAGATCTTTTGTCTAAATAAATAAAAATCTATTGAGTGATTACAGAGAGAGTTATTTTTCCATCTCTTTTCTCTCAGATATCCACAAATAGAGGTATGGCATTTTTTTTACCCAATAGTCTTATCAGGTATTCTAGAAAAATCTAAATATCAAACTCTTTTTTTTGTTCTGAGATACCGATTGATACAGTTACAGACACTATTTTTTTTATAAGACAAATTTGATACTGTATTGTGTAAATCTTAGAAGCTAGTTGGGAAGTTATTTTATTTTTACAATTCAAGAGATAAATTTCGTAGTATTTTGTCAAGGTTGTCTTACGAAAAGTTAATTTTTTTTAAACTGGGACATTTATAGGAGATTTGATATGATATCACATGTATCAGCAGCACAAATTCGAGGAGGGATGGATTACAAATCAATTTCTTTCATCTTGCGCCAAAGGTAGTAATGATGGCAGCAAATTTGTGGCTGGCTTTATTTCTACTGAGTATTATGTTCAGATCCCTTGTGTCATCATGTAGAGAGATCTATACTTTGTAGATTTCACATGTATCAAAGTCCTCACGAGGGAGTGGTGTTAGAGTTTGGAGAGGGGGGTGCCAGTTCGTCTTTCATTTTATACACCATTCTCTTTATACCATTTAAATAAATATTTCAATGAAATATTTTGTCAAATGATTGGATTGGATTTTTGTTTAACGTCACTTTCTAAACCAACACGATGTTACGGATTTCTTTAAAAAAAAAATCGTAAAATTTTGTAATTTTGAAATTTTTTTTTCCTCTTTTTTCACCCTTTAAGCTATTTTTTAAGAAACTATATACTACTTCGACTAAAATCAATAGGTTCAATATATACACCAGTGGCGCACACAAGGGGGTGTCCTACGGGGTCTGGACTCTCCCCCCCAAAGCCCTTGATTTTTTTTCCGATTGATTGTAATTCTAAGTATATAGTACGTAAAATTTAATTAAATATTGGTTATTAATGGTGAATTTTATTAGTTAATGCTAATTATTTATTCAATAGTTAGTTTTTTACTGTTTTTTGTTCCCGAAAATCGACAAAATCAAAAGGAGCATGAAACAAGAATGGTGGACTTTCAACCTTGGACACTCCCCTTGAAAAATTCCTGTCTGCGCTAGTGATATACACAGGTATCCTGTATAAAAAGTATAAAAAAATTTGGAACCTTCCCCCTATAGTGCAGGGGTGGGTAAACTTTTCCAGGGCACGGGCTACTTCTAATTTTTTCAAGGTGTTGCGATCCATCCAGTGGCGTACGTGTGGTGATCTAAGAAAAATGTCCACAATATTTATTATAACTTAATAATAAATGCTAAATATGTACTTACCTACATATAACTACAATAAAATAAACTTACACTTTTAAGATCACGTTTAAAGCAAAACGTAAGAAACTAACATAATAACAGCCTCAAATATAAAAACTTCAAATGTTGCATTTGTTACGAAGCAATTCAAAATACATTAAAAAATAAAACCTTTTCATCTAAACTTAGTGCTTATAGTTATACTCAATAGGAGATTTAGTCTGCATACTGTCAGCCAATCTTGAATATTTCCGTATATAATTACTAACTATTAACCTTCAGGTGGTCACCCCAAAATGTCTTGGCCAGTCGACCACGATTGACTTAATGCCCCCCTCCGGTTATAGTGCAATAGTTCTTTATAAAGATGTACCTAAAAGCAATATATATACATATATATATGCTTTGGAGAAAAAGTGAAAAGACTAAATATTTTTAAACAGTTGTTTATATTTTTCTCAATTTCTTTTTTTTATATTTTAAGGTTATTTTATCAACGAATGCATAAGTGTTATACATGTTTAGATTCAGAAAAATATGCACTATTTTTTTTAAATTATAAATTTTTGAAATTTCGATTTCTTGAATGTGTATGATACCCTTGTTCTCTTAATACAACTGGCTGTTCCACTATATATCTGTACAAAAAAGCAGATTAGCGGAATAAGTTACGAGGTTAATAATTTAGACTCTACTTCTTAAGTATCATTAATTACAATACTTTTATAACTAGCTCTATAAGAGTAAGAGAGACAAGAATAATTATTATACCACCCTGAAATCTCTCTGTTAAGAGCCTTAACTGTTACACCTTTATTTCTCGACTTGACCATTATAATTATAAACGACTTACAACTCTCGTTTTCTTTGCTTCTACGGCGGGAACTTTCGAACGTGGCCTAAATACGTGAGAGAGTTCCTTAAGCACCCCATTCCAAATATTTATTTAGTCATCTGATACTCGTTTTTCCTTAAAGACTTCTCTTCTCAATTAACCACGGTCCTCGATTCGTCTTTGCGTGAGGTTACAGCGGGTGAAATCTTTGTTACTGTGCTACTCTGCAGTGGCGCTAGGTTCTTGTAATGTATGCTAGATTCTCTCTTTATTACGGTTTTTTTGTTTGTTTGTTTTTTCAACTCGGGAAAAATAACCTGTTTTTCTCGTCCTTATCAATTAAGTTCGAAATGTATTCATTGGAAGTGCGCTCAGGGAACAATTAAGTGGTAATCACTTCATTTATTATCGATTCATTAGTTTTAAGAACGTCAGACGTGTATCTTTTGGAGTGAGAGCATGTTTGGGTAAACATGGAACGTTCGAAACGTTTGTTTGTCGGTAAATTTTATTCGGGAAAAAAGACCTTTCTTTTTTCTTGTGACCCTTTCAACTTATCAACCTTGTTCTATATTTATCGAATGAGAACGGGATAGTTTTGCTTGATTTTAAATAAGAATCAAATTTCAAGTACTTTGTCAGGTAAAAACTCACGTACTTATATCGTGGTCGCTGTAACTTAGAGTGACCGCAGTAGCCTAGTGGTCAACGTAATGGACTCGTGGCCAGCGTGTCATGAGTTCGAGTCTAGTACCGCTGAAGACCCGCCGGGTAGGGAGAGTGATGCACGTTAAATATGTCGAGGCTCAAACGTCCTCCCGTTGGTGTAGTGTGGTAGTTAGAAGAGGGGGTTGCCAGTTCAGGTATTGTCCTCGTCACTTGACCATGGTTCAAAATGACGAGGTCTGTCGCCAAAGGTCCTCGTGTAGCTGAACAATGCGGCGTTTATATTCACTCACTCACGCTGTAACTTAGAGGTCATGGACTCGTGGCTGGCGTGTCACGAGTTCAAGCCTTTGTGCCAGTGAAGATCCATCGTATAAAGAAGCTGATGCGCTTGATGTATGTCGAGGCTCAAAGTCCCCCCGCTGTCGTAGTGTAGAAGTTCGGAGAGGGGACGTGAACACGGTTAAAAATTATGGGGTCTGCCACACCAACAGCCCTCGTGTTGCTTTATTGTGCTACGTTTTGTCCCGGGGGACCAGTTGACAGTTCTGTAGGGGGGTGAGCTCGGTCTCCTCATGAAAAAAAATAGAAACATCCCTGTAACAGTGAATGCGATGCACGTTAAATCTGTCGAGAGCTGAAACGTCCTCCCGTTGGTGTGGTGTGGTAGTTAGGAGAGGGGGTGCCAGCTCAGGTGTCGTCCACGTCACTTGACCATGGTTCAAAATTACGTGGTTCGTCGCCAAAAGCCCTCGTGTAGCTGAACAGTGCGACGTTAATATTCAATCAATCAATCAACAGCCCATGATCGCCAAGGCCTGATGTGTCCATCTCGGTATACGTGACCGTTGGGCGCTAAGGTGCATGAGCAGATGTCCCGATCAGATGGCCAGTCTGAAGGGAAAACACCGGTGTTTAGTCCCTAAGCAAGCTTGGTACTCATTTATCGACCCACTGAAGGGATGAAAGGCTGAGTCGGCCTTGTCCATCCCTATAATAGAACACCGAACCTGTGGTGGAAGCTCGATGTGCTACAAATGGGCCTCAATAATTCGTTAACTTTTTCAAATTTAATGAAAATTTAATTAATAGAATCTGTTTACGATAATCATATATTTCTTCATGAATGATAAAAAAATAATAATGAATAGCAACTAAATTTTTTTTTAAATTTGATTTTGTATTTTGGTAATAATAAAAACAAGGTAAAATAAAACGAGAGGGAACAATTTACTTCAAATATACTGAAAAATTACGTAAAATCTATTTTAGCAGGATATTATTATTTTTTTTTTGTGAATTGTTCAAGAATGAAAATATATAATCCGAATTTAATTGAAACAGAATTTATATTAAAAGATTGTGTAAAATTGAGAAAGAAATGATGTGTCAGACGACACATCATAGACGATATCGGTAGACGAGGGGTCATGGTCGCGAACTCGTGGCCCGCATTATATCCGTCAAGTTATGAATTTGATATTTTATAGCCACTAATGACGTGCCCTGTAAAGGGAGTGATGTACATTAAGGTATCCGACTACTTGCGACAACTTTTTTTTGAAAAAATGGAAATATGAGGATTTTTTTGTGATTTTTAGATTTATTTAGTATATTTTAAGGAAAAAATCTTAAAATTGAAAGCAGAAAAAAAATTTATTATTATTAAAATGGGAAAAAACTGGTAAAAATGTACAAAAAATTACATAAACGGGGCCCGCTCTGTACAAAATTTTTATGAGAAAATTCTTAATTTTTCAAGAGATATTTCAATTTTTACAAAACCTAGAGCACTTTATCTTAGTGATTATACGAAATTGCTTAAAAAGAAAGTGATTATATCCACATAAAGGACTGTAAATTTTAAAATAAAGCAGCGATTGATAAATCTGAAGATCAAAACACTTCTACTGTTATACATAACATACACAAAAATTTCAGCAAATTATTTTCAAAACTTTTTGAGCAATCGCTGTCCCCGTTTGAACTTTTCGCAAAAAAACACATTTCGAGTAAAACGCATTTTAAAGTTTGTCATCTTGTTTAAAGTTATGGCATCTGTTTTTACTAAAACACTTGTAATTTTTGTTCTAGTGATTGGAAAATAAAAAACTTGGTATTTTTATTAAGCTTATATGATGGCCTATAAAATAAAATCATAAAAAAAATTTGTCAATTTTTGAAAAAAATCATGATTTTAGGGTAGTCGGATACCTTAAATTCATCGAAGCTCAAATTCCTCAAGCTTGTACGGTGTGAATGTTTGGAGAGTAGACCAGATTAAGTCTCATCCTAGTTTCGTGTCCGCGTTAGCCTAGTGGTCAAGGTAACAGACTTGTGGTCGGCGTGTCAGGAGTTCGAGCCTAGTATAGCCAAAGACACGCCGTGTATGGGAGCAATGCACGTTAAATCTGTCGAGAGCTCAAACGTCCTCCCTTAGGTGTGGTGTGGTAGTGAGGAGAGGGGATACCATCTCAGGTATCGTCCTCGTCACTTGACTAGGGCTCAAAATTACGAGGTCCATCGCTAAAAGTTCTTGTGTAGCTGAACAGTACGACGTTAATGTGAACTCGTTCACTTATCCTCGTTTCTTGACCGGGATTCAAAATGACGAGATCGTTCACTAAAAGCTCTCTTGCAGAGCTTTAAAGTGCGACAATTATAAAGAATCGACTATTCAACCAATTGTAAGCGATTAGAATACACCACAGCTTCAGAAATATTAATTTTATGATAAAAATTCCTAAGACACACAGAGTAGCACTTAGAAACAGTTATCAGTTAATCTGATTCCGTTTTTTTAACGTTAGCATCACAGTGAAAATGGCTTAAATCCAGAGTTTCCTGTTTAAATCGAGAAAGCTGGCACACACAGCTCTGGAGGGAGAAAGTGTAATCACAAAAATAAATTGAATTCTATTTGGGATGGAAGGTATAATTCTAAAATTTTACTTGAAACGAATGATCACTCAAATTTATTTATTCCAAAAAAAAGTCTTTAAAAAAAATGTCAGGTCGGTGACTTTACATAATTGCTGGAAGAATATTCTTTTTATATAATTATTTCAACTGGTTTGATAAATTACATTTGGGGTTCACGAAAACATTCGTCGTTTTTCTTTATACTTTGATCTGCGAGACTAATTAAAAGGTTGGGTAAATAAACTGGGGATTAGATCTCTTTGATGGTTTTTGGCTCGCGTGCAAGAGCTATATTTAAACAATTTTAACTAGTTAATGAAAGGAAGCCGGTAGAAAACAAAAAGTGTGTACTAGAAAGTAGTCTCTATGAACTGCCGCCTTGATTAGCTATGGTTTACCTCGACAATACGACAAATGTTTCGAAATTATAAAAAAAAAGCCACCTAAAATTACACTGGATGAGTTGATCTGATGCAGTCACCCCTATTAAATGCAAAATTTACCTAGAGGATGCCCCATAGAGAAATATTCGTGAAAGGTGGGTCCGCAACATATCCAGGGAGAACACCCAGAAGGGATAGAATGCAGCAAGAATATTAGAATGAATATCGCACTTGCGATTAGATTGAGATTATTTACTAAGGAGGATCTCAATTCAAGCGCGTAGGGTGGCCACGGTAACCTAGTGGTCAAGGTAACGGACTCGTGGTCGGCGTTTCATGAGTTCGAGCCTAGTATCGCGGAAAATCCGCCGTGTAGGATGGTGATGCGCGTTAAATCTGTCGAAGCTCAAACGTCCTCCCGTTAGTGAGGTGTGGAAGTTACGAGGGAGGGTACCAGCTCAGTAGTGCGACGTTAATATTCACTCACTTACTCAAGTCCGTATAACCTCTTTCGGACAGAGAATTTTTCAGGAGGCAACTGATGGATATCACATTCAAGGGCCTTCCACATGACAAGGACTAGAGAAGGGATATGGCGAACTTTTATGGATCAATGTGCCATTTTTTTCTTAAGAAATGTTTAATGAGGTATAGACGTGCCTTTAAATAATTTTGACTTGTGATTTTTTTGGCAATACTATAAAACTAAATAATAACAACTCAAAACTCTTTATTTACCACGAAAAAATACCTTTTGTGCTGTATAGTTAAAAATATTTTTGTTATGTGTGTAATTGAAATTAAAGTAACATTTGTGTTTCTGTCTCTGCAAATTGTGGAGGACAAATAACTTATATTAGGATTGTGTAAAATGTTACTTTTAGTAGATTGCATGCTGAATTGAGGTCATCTGCCAAATGGTTTCTAAGCAATTATTTTTTCTGCGTTTCATTTTTTTGACAGGAGGATTTATGATTTGTTCTAAAATGCTGTTGTGCAGACGATGTTCTGCATACCACTGTTCCAGGACATGAAACACGCACCGCTTTGTCGCCTTCACTAATCACATGCCATATTTCTAGATTCACCAAGTTTGAAATTCTCTGTTAAACTTATTATCGCGCACTTTTTGTTCTGAACTAGCCATGCTGAAAAACAGTCAAAAATCGTAAATATAACACGAATAAATTTTAAAATGCAGTTGTGTCAACGAAACACTAGACAAACTTTGTTCGTAATATTTCATAGCGAACTTTGTTATTTTGAAATAAAATGTAAACCATTTTGATCGTTCACGTGCCCAAAACATTGTTTCGCGTGAATGGCACGCGTGCCGCTGGTTCGCCAGGACTGCGGTAGCCCATTGGTAAAGGTATCGGGTCATGGCAGGCATGTCATGAGTTCGAGTCCAGTACCGCTAAATACCCGCCTTGTAGGACAGCGATGCACATTAAATCTGTCGAGAGCTCAAACGTCCTCCCATTGGTGTGGTGTGGTAGTTAGGAGAGGGAGATGTGCCATCTCAAGTGTCGTTCACGTCACTTGACCATGGTTCAAAATTGCATGGTCCGTCGCCAAAAGCCCTCGTGTCGCTGAACAGTGCGACGTTAATATTCACGCACTCGCTCACGCCACTGGTTCGCCATCCCTGGACTAGAGTATTGGAATAAAAACAAATATTGACGTACATGCTGAGATTATTTCTTCAGCAAAGGTTTCCAACTTAGGACCATATGCATTCTTTTTTTTAGACTACAGAAATTTTTCAAAAGGCCACAGAAGATAATTGCATTCAGTAGCTTCCACAGTAGACAGACGGGGACCTTCCACAATTTGTGTAATGAATTTAAAAAAAAAAAGAATCGAAACCTTTCGAAAAGTACTCGATTATTTTTTTAATTACCTGATAAGTGTCGAGATTATGTATTGGAAATGTTTATAACTTAAAACTGTATGTCGCGCTGTAGGAAGGAGCTACTGACGGAATATTATGGCTCCACATCATGAGATGTCGGCCACACAGGCGTTGGAAAACAAACCGAAGTGTACTATAAAAGATTTATTGTTCATCAAATCTCATGTCTTCTCAAGAGAAGGCCTTATGCTTTTAAACGTTGATTATGTGAGTGTTCCTTATCGTCGGCTATTAAGTAACACGAGAGCTATTGGCAACGGACCTCGTAAATTTGAAATTCGGTCAAGTGACATCTAAGCGGGCATCCTGCTCTTTTAAATTTAACACCCCGTCAACGGTAGGACTTTGAGCCTCAACAGATTTAAAGTGCATCAACCCCTATACACGGCTGAGATTCAGTGGCATTGGGGCTCGAACTCATGATAGTCCGGCCGTGAGTGCTTTACAATGATCCTTATGCTACCGCGGTCACTTTCAAGCTTTGATATTTTCCCCTACTTTGTGTTGCTTGTCCCTAAATATTTTTTTAAATCCATAAATATGTCATTTCCTTTAAGGTATCCGACTACGTTCGGAACCGTGAATTAAAAAAGGCGCATAACTGGATAATTTTCATATTTAGTGTCGCTTCGTTTAGAATACATGTATAAAATTGTTTTATATGAGGACATTTTGAAAAAGAATTTATTCAAATACAATATTTCGGCAAAAAATTAACTTAGTATAAACTTTTTCAAAATGTTCTCCTTTTTGTGAAAAATGCTTCTATTATAATTTTTTGCCTGTATATAGCTCAGACCTCTGTACAGAGGCTCAACTATGAATTTTGAAAAATTCATATTATTTTCAGAGTTACAACCAATTGAAATAATTATCGGTGTTTTTTTCTTAAAATTTCTCCCCTCGGTTGATGTAAAACATGGATAAACCCACTTCTAAGTTATATATTTCAAAAATTCTAGTTGAGCCTCTGTACAGAGGTCGGAGCTATATACGGACAAAATATTATTATAATAGAAGCATTTTTCACAAAAGGAAATTTATTTTTAAATTGGGTCATTCTATGTTAATTTTTTATCAAAATGTTGTACTTAGATAATTTTTTATTGTAATACTATTCTTAAAACAATTTTGTATACATTTTCTAATCTAAGTGACACTAATTATCATAAATATTATCCATTTATACGCTTTTGTAAAATCACGGTTCCGAACGTAGTCGGATACCTTAAGGCTGTCTTCGGTAAAAGTACGACAGCTTGAACTAAACGCGAAGCACATTTTCAGACAGAAAAAATGCCTCAATTTTCATGGAAATTCGTAGAATCATAGCTCGTATCTCTATTAACAATAGAGTGTTTTTAAAAATTTCAAAATATTCCACGAATACTTTCATTTTAATACGGGAAGGCATAGCCCATTGAACATTATGGTGTAGGAGAAAAAACGCAAAACACATTTTATACCAAAAAAAAAAAAAAAAAAAAAAATGAACCAACTCTGTTAAAAAAAAGGGAAGCATGATAAAAAAAATGCTGCTTTCTAAAGGGTAGTGAAACCAGAATATCATATTAATTTTTCATTTCTTCTATACCTGAAAAAATGTTCCAAATTCGGGTCTTATTTTTTAACATTAACTGAAAACAGCCTTAATATCAGAATTAGGCAAGCAGTCACTCTGAAGAAGTTGACGAGTGAAATATGTGTTGTCGCTGTGAAAGATTTAAAATTTTTGATTGAAAATTATTGGATAGAGAAAAATAACAAATAATTTCAAAACCTTAGGACGAATAAAAAAAATTATCATTACCCTCGTAGAGTCAAAATTTTAAGTTATTTACTTAGAAAAAATTGTTATCATATTCGAAAAGCATATGTTGACATTTTATACATGTAACAAACAAGTGAATTCATATTTCTTATTGTCTTTGACGAATTTTGCAACAGCGAATCATTTTCAGGACGTTGCCACTGGGCTGTCTTACTATTTTTAATTGTATCACGACATTATCACGTTGACGTGAGGCGGCAAGATCAGAGTGGATGAAATATTGACCGGATCCTTGTAGAAGACAGAATCTATTTGTAATGTACTTTGACAGCTTTGAAAACTCGTCTATTAGTTACAATTGAATGAGAGGAGATTATGTTACCTGACAAATGTTTTAAAAATATATATGCGCTGGATACTGTTATTTGTGAAACCTAATTCCAACCACTATTCCGCTTTTTCCTAGTTGTATATTAGAGACTTCATTGAAGCCTGGTTTAATAACAGGCATTTTGAACGTAGCAGGTGCTAATTATAAATATTACATCACAGCACGCAATCCATCTGCAGAGACCAGGATATCAAGATAGTTTCATCAAAATAAATTTGAAAGATTGTAAAACTCCAGTCTCTATAATCACAATCTAATATTACTCCTTTCAGACTGTTTTCTTTTTTTTAAATGTTATCTTTTACTTTTTGCACACGCTGTAACATAGTCGGGTCTTTAAGCCTTTTGCTTGAGATTCTGTCACTTCCACTTAATGACGCTGTCACTCCACAGTTACTGCGCTGCTAAGTAAAATCCAGTTATTGTGTGCGTAGGGTTTCTTTTTTTCGAATTTTTTTTGAAAGGATAACTTTTAAAATAGTTAATGACTAAGCGTGATATATTATTCAACAGCTGCTTGCACAAGTGTCCACTTGTCGTTGTATTTTTCCGTGGTTCTATTTATAACTATTTGATTCTCGATTTGGTTAACCGCTATCCAGATTTTTAGTTGCAGTTTCCATTCCACTTTTAATGGAGAAGGGAATGAAATGGAAGAGAGGTATAATTAAGCTGGTGTCTTCCTTCTTTTGTTGCGGATAAGCACTCGACCTTGACTTCAGTCTCAAGGTCAGGATGCGTCCTTGTTTTCCGAAAGCTCTCGGGTGAGATTCTAATCGTCTTCGATGGTAGTTGCAAGCTCTGTTTCTTGTTTGAAATCGACTTTGTGTTTCGCAAATTTTGCTTTTTGGTCGGACTCGCCTTATCCTATTGTTTCCGTTTTAATCCGCAAGAGATTTTGAATGCATTAAGAATTTGCTCTATTGTGTAAAATTTGGAGCATCTAAGAAGACTTGGGTACACAAAATTTTAACTTACTGGGGAAAAACTAAAAACTGATTTAAAAAATTCAATGACAGAACTTATTACCCAACTATAAAATATAGTTTTCTATCATTAAAAAAATATCATTTAATTAAAACAAATTATATCTATATCATTGACAACAAAAGTTATTAAAATAAAGCAATTTTTCAATTTGCTTTATCGACTACATATATTTTTCTTATAACGGCTTTTTGTATTAATTGAAAATTATTTCTGTACAATTCAAAATTTTCATTAAAAGGATTATATTTTATCTAGGTTTACATAAGGTCCTTTTTGAACTATGTTTTTCGTATCTTTAAAATAACACTTTAAAGGTTTTTCACTACTTTAAAAATAATAATATATACATATGTAGAGACTTTTTATGGAAATAAATTTCACAGACAAAACTATGTGTGTTTTCTTTAGTAATGATGCAAATGAAAAAGGCTACGTGTGAAGTAATTTTTAAGTTTAAGCAAGATTTCAAAACTTTTACTTAAAATATTATTTTAAATCTTTGATTACGAGGCGTTTTACACATGTAAAAACGAAGGGGAGCTTTAATAACTCAGTTTATATGGTATGTTTGCAATTTTAAAAAAAATTGTATCGGGTTAAATATTTTGTTTTACATTTTATGAATATTCAAAAAATTGGACACTTTAATATTTTATGTCCCGTGTCTCATAACGATAGGTGGCCGTGGTTGTTCAGTGGTCGATTTAACGATCTCGTGACCGGTGTGTCATGAATTCGAGCCTAGTACCTCTAAAGATCCGCCTTGTAGAGGGGCTGATGCTTGCTAAATATGTCGAGGCTCAAAGTCCTCCCTTTGGTATGGTATGGTAGATAGGAGAGAGGCCCGTGACGTTTTCAACTCATGGAGCTGAAAAGTTGGCCTCTTTTAATGGATAGGATAACCGCGTTCCTATGGACACGTGAAACCCTTAGTATCGCAAGATTCTGTCATCGCCCCGACAACCTTTGACACCATGAGAAACTTCACCCCGCCCACGAACCGGATGTAACTCGTGGTTATTGGGGCGACCGCCCTCCATCCGAAGAGCCTAGAGAAGGAGCAGTGGAAGTCCGTTGGAAAACTTTGAACAGGACTGATGTAATCTCCTCCCGTACAAACATCAGAATTTGAACTTAATGAACTAACCAAACTTTTTAATAAATTCATTATATATTCTGTAATTAATAGTGGTGGCGAAAATAAACCAAATATTTAAATTAATAAATATAAGACTACAGGGCTGATAATTCGTCGCAGGGTGTATTGGCTCAAGTGTCGTCGTTGTTACTTGACCGTGGTTTAAAATTACGAGGTCAGAGGCGCCAACAGCCCTGCGTTGTATTTGAGTGTGGCGTTAATAAACACTCACCTTACACTTTGAGAAATAACTGTAATTGAAGAGTCATTGTTACTTCCGTTTCTTAGTCGTCAGTGCCTTCCTTTATCATTCCTTCATTTTGGATTAAAATAACGAGGTTCGTTGCCCATACTGTTTTGTGAACCGGGTGTGATATTAATTGAATAAAACTGAATCAATGAGGTCAAATATTTTTTTGAACGAAAGGCATTCTGTTATATTCTTCACATGAAGACTACAAGAAAATGTTAAATATAAAGTCGATGATACAAAGTACAGTCCGACCTCCATATAATGAAGTCGCCGGGACAACTCCAATGAGTGTGAAAGGAGATATCGAAGATGTTTCCAGTGAACTAGACAATGGGGGGGGGGGTTAAAGGTTGCACTTTGATGAAACACCCAGACTTGTATTGCTCTCGGCGAATTAGGATATAATAAAACCAGTTCAAGATTTATGACCACCATAAAATGTATTAAAGAGAGAATAGTTTGAAATGTTCAGAAATCTTTTACAAATAGGGAGGGGAAAAAATTGAATCACAAAAGAAAAAGTTCGTTTTATAAGAAAATGCACTTCACTCTAGAGAGGTTATTTTAAGAAGAAAATCGTGAAATGATTCAAGGTTCCAGGAAAAAGTTCGCTACATAGAAAAACTCGCAATCGAGAGATTCGACTGTAATTCAATTACAAGTAATTTATAAAGAGGCAAATCAGCCAGAAACTACACTTGAGGGGAAACTTTTTAACTGAAAAGCAATTTTTTTCGTACTTTCAAATGCAGTGGAAAGAAAAACAAGTGGAAGACTGGAACATAAATTTAGATGACCTTTCAAATTTCTTAATATTTGATAAATAGCAACCCCCCGTAGTTGTATGATAAGTCTAATAAGTGATGAACACGGTTTCGGAGCAAGCTGAGCGTAAAACCTTTCAACGGGTGGCCGTTATCAGCTGCAACACGCACACGCACTTCGTCAGTTAAGTACCTCCGGGCTCATCGATCTGTGCACTACACCATGTCATTTTTTTTTCGACTATCAGATTTTTTCCCCCTTTTGCAATGAAGATGTGCAGATAACGCGCTTTTTCTGGGAGTATGTTACGTAACCCGAGCTCGCGCCCACGTGTTTTAACACTTTGAAGACGGAAGACTTGATTTCCCATCTTTTATCATATTATTTTAATTATCATTTTGATTATTTTATTATTATAGTTTCGTTTTTAATATATTTTATTCTTTATAAAAATACGCAGGACTTCAGGTTAATATATTTTTCACTGCGTACTGTCTACAATGAGACATTATTGAATTTCTATTTTCTAGCTGCCCATCCGGTATATTGGTTAGCAGTGACGCTCACTGCTGTGCCGTAGGGTCTGGGTTCGAATCCCAAAGAACGAACGCATGGATGGTTGTTTATGTATAGTGCCTTTGCGGCATGGGGCTACTGAAAAAGGCTCCGAGCCGCAAGTCCTCTCGTGAGATTGGTGGAAGAGAAAGACAGGTCGAAGGCCTCTGACCATTCCCAGGGTGTTCTCTCTCAAAATCGAAGTGGCCGATTGCCAAAACCATCCGAGCCAATTGTCCTGTCACCTGTATGGTGCTCAAAGCTACAGATAACGACAGGCGTACTACTAGCCCCTTGCCTCTATGAATTTCGTGGGCCTTGATCTGATGTTACTCTCGATCAGGTGGCATGAGTAGCAACTACAACATTGATATATTGTGCTGAAAATAACTGTTTTTTGTTTTGAATTAATGTAGTTCCCAATTCCAGTCTCTATATCTCTCTTTTTCCTCCTTTAGACTTAGGCTGCGGTAGCCAAGTAGTCAAGGTAACAGTCTCTTGGCCGGCGTGCCATGAGTTCGAGCCTAGTGCCGCTGAAGACCCGATGAGTAGGGGGGCGATGCACGTTAAATCTGTCGAGGCTCAAACGTCCTCCCGTTGTTGTGGAAGTTATGAGAGGGACGGACCAGCTCAGGTGTCGTCCTCGTCACTTGACAATAGCTCAAAATGACGAGGTTCGTCTCCAAAAGCCTAGAGTAGCTGAATAGTGATATTAATATTCACTCACTTACTCACCTTCCTAAAGACTTCTCACAATAAATTTCGTTGCTTTAAATTTACCCATAGATGCATTCTCCATAGATACCCATTACATTTCCGCAAAATGCCACGGACTATCATGCGGAAGCTGAGTGGTCATGGTCTCGAACTCATGGCCGGTGTTGTTGAGACACAGGCTCAAAACCTAGTGTCACTGAAGACCAGCCGTGTAGAGAGGCTGACGCACACTAAATTTGACAAGGCTCACTGTCGCGCTGTGGAAGTAAGGAGAGAGGGAGCTGCAAGGTCGGGGGCTACAAAATTGCGAGGTTCATCGTCAAAAGCTCTCGTGGGGCTTCAGAATGTAACGTAAATTAAAATCAAATCAGTCTCCTTGGATTCAATTCAGGAGCAATATATATTTATGGAAGAAAGTGTAGAATTGTTCGCTTTAACGACGTGATCTCGTCTCTTGAGCTGGTTGTAGCTTTCACGGGATCTTCTCAGACTAGCACCGAACTCTTGGCTGGCATTTCCCGGGAACCTGGGTTCCGAGGAAATCATAAGATTTCTGTATTTTTTCTATTCTCGTTAATTATACTTCGCTCCCGGGATTTTTCGGGAATCGCTCGGGGCTTAGAAATGTAGTAAAATTATTCAGAAAATTACCTCTCAAGAATCAATATCCAACTCTTTACACTCAGAAGAAGAGAGTATGGAGATTTTGAAAAAAAAACCTCTGACGTTGGTCGAAAAATCAGAGAAAGCAGTTTACTCTGAAGGAAAAGTTTTATATTGTTCAACCAAAAAAGTACTAGTTTCAACAAAATCATGAAACAAGATATGCAGTTTTTCGACTCGACTGAAAATCCATCACCAAACATTATAAAACTATGTGAGGCTTTAAAAACAATTCCTCCAACGTCAGTTGAAGCAGTCAGTCAGAGCATTTTCTGCTGCCGAATTGTTCATCACAAAACTTAGAACTAGGCTGAGTGATAAAAGTATGAATTGCTTGTGCTTTCTGAAATCCTATTTTAAAAATGAATAACCAATTTATTTTTTTGTATTTTTGAGCTCATTATATAAATAAGTATTAATTTTAGAATTTTTTATGTATCTTTATTTTATATAATTCTTATTGATTTTATTTAAAAATAACTTGTTTTTAATTTTTTTGAAATTTTGAAGTATTTCCGGGAATCCCAGAAATGGCAATTACATTCCCGGGAATGGAAAAACCCGGGAAATCAAAAACCATAGCTGGCATGTCATGAGTTCAAGTCTAGTGCTACTGAAAACTTGCCGTTTAGAGAGGTTGATTGATGCTCGTTAAATCTGTCGATGATGAAAGTACGCTTGGTGAAGTGATGTGGAAGTTGGGAGAAGGGATGCATGCTCATGCGTCATTCTCCTCACTCGATCATGGTGTAAAATTACGAGGTTCGTTGCTAATGGCCCTCGTGGTGCCTTATAAAACGACGTTAATGAACACTCACTCAGTCTTTTATAACACCCTTTTATAAGTTTCATTTGTATGAAACGAAATCTTTGCGTGAACTCAATTTTTACTCACTTTAAAAGGTCAGATTAATGTGAAATTTTGCTCACTTGTCCAGGTCCGATGGTAATAAATAAAATAATTGCACATTTTTATTCCATTGGACATTCAGGATCATCAGGACAAACGATTTCCCATTTTCAGATCATATCCTGCATCTGGAGACTAATTCTACATTTGGCGATTAAAAGATTAAGTTACAATTTAGTTCGATTAACTATAAAAGGGTATTTTTTTTAGTTTTTTTTAACTAAAATTTTTATAAAAATCCTTACAAAAGAAACATAAACAAAGTAAATTAGTTCGAAATCACTTTGGAAATTATGCGGCCGGGATGGACCTTTGATCAGAACAAAACATTCTAACGTTACAGGGGGAAGAAAAGTTTCATTAATTATTCTCTTGATTGTATTTTTAAAAGAACATTTTCTGCTGTGTTCGGTTTTTTTATTATTCTTCTTTCATTATTTACCACTTTCAAGAAGCACTAACCTTGCCTTTGTAAGATAGAGAGAATTATTTCTAATCAAACCTACACACACAACACAGGGCTGGAGGAGAAAAACGTCCAATTTAACTTTTCAAAATGACCACTCGTCGTGACTCACGTTTTAAGAGTAGCGCGCGCTGTTGCTACTTGGTAACTCTTTCACTTTTTTTGTTTTGTTAATAAGTATAAAAAGAAAAAAAATATTTTTCCTTTTTCTTTGTTGATGCATCTTTAAGGCAAAGTTCCATCCATTGAGTAAGTCACTCATTATGATGGAAAAGAAAGAGAGCGTTTTTCCTCCCATAATTAATTATTAAAATGTGATATCTTTTATTTCTCTCCAGGGGCGAAAAGAATACAACATTATTAATCGAGTTACTGCTTGAAAAAAGTGAAGATGTTATCGTATTCACGAGAGAAATTTATCATAATTCCCTTTAAGTTATTTTGGTTTTCCTCCGAGCAATTCGCTAGTTAGAAATTTTGAACCATAGAATCATGTTGGAAAAATTGTGAGAGACATAAAAAGGATCTTTGGGAATTCTCTGGGAGAGGTTTGCTTGAGACTCCCAGGTATATTTTTGTTAATAAATATTTGTCTTGAAGAGTGTTATTTCCTTTAAAATAACGGTTGGATCTTTATTTGAGAACTGCTAATTTTATGATATAATCAAATTCTTGTCAGTTGTGTAACGTACACCACCACAACCCCCGCAGTGCAGGGGCCCAGGGTTCTAGGGGGCCCAAAACCTGACTGTCGCCAAGTACGTACCCTTTGTAAAATCCAACTTGGGGGCCCAAACCTGACTTTGCAGAGGAGCCCAAATGTTCTCCGTTATGCCACTGATTCTTGTTCTCTATTCTTGTTGTCAAAATGGTCTGTTGAAAACTGGCAATACATCTTGTATTATGGTCGTCGGCTTGTTGCTAGCATTTTTTTCTTTCGAGTCCTGATGACCTGAAGTATATGCCTGTAGAGGGGCTGATATAAATTTTAAATCTGCCAAGACTCAAAGTCCTGACTTCGGCTTAGTGTGGAAGTTTGGAGAATGGGATATCTGCGCAAGAGTCACCTCCGTCATTTGAATGTGGTTCAGAATTACAAAATTTGTCTCCAATAGTCCTCGTTTTATTTTGAAGTTCTACACCAATGTAATCAATCTATCCAACAACTTTAACATTTACCTTTATTTATTTAGCAGATGACAGCTTATTTAACTTCAAATACCTTTAATAAAATCTTGTCTCAAACTTGAAGGACCCTGGTCATTGTACTGTGTTATAATAATAAGATTATCGTGATTATATATTTCATTTTCGAGACTTGTTTCGTATTATATTAGCCAACATGATGGAATGGGACAGCATTGTCCCAGTTCCAACCAGATTCATTTGTTATATCTAGTTCATATGCTGAATCAACCCATCGAAGCTCAGTGGAAATCGTATTAAATGGAAATTCATTAACACAAATTGATTTAATAAGCGTAAAGCAATTTTTCCACTTTAACCTAGATTTGTTTTTCTACCTGAAGACAAATAAGCCGCAGAGCGTATATTTCAATTGGCGATTCATACTGATTCAGGAAACGGGTTATATTAACTAAGATAACAAATCTGATATTAATTTCCCAAAAGGAAAATTCTGTGATGGGATACTGTTTAAAAAAAAAAGATACCCATGTATCTTTTGATTATCTATCTTTATTATTTCCCTTCGTTTGGGGGGAACGTTTCTGTATCAGATTTTCTTAAAACAAAATTTTCATTGATATGCTCTTAACCTGATTATAATCAAGAAAGCATCTTTATAATTTAAATATTTTGTCTTGATTTTAGAAACTGATTAATTATTGTCGCCCTTTGCAACAGTACAAGTGTGGCAGTGGTAGCCTAGTTGTCAAGGTATCAGATCGTGGTTGGCATGTCAAGCTCGAGCCCATTACCAGTAAAGACCATCCGTGTAGGGAAGAGATGCACGTTAAATCTGTCGAGAGCTCAAACATCTTCCCGTTGGTGCGATGTCGTAGTTAGGAGAGGGGGATGTCAGCTTAGGTGTCAACCTCGTCAGTTAACCATGGTTCAAAATGACGAGGATCGTCGCCAAAAGCCCTCCTGTAGCTGAACAGTGCGACGTTAATATTCACTCACTCATGAAACAGTACAAGTGATATAGGCGGAAAGCTTAAGTGGGAACTACCTCACCAAAAAGAGTTTAGCTCTAATAAACTGATCTCACTACGGGAAGCAACCATTCCATCACTCAGCCTTTATTGAGAATATTGAGCGATAGTGGCGATGTACGTAATTTTGAGCCATGGTCAGGTGGCGTGGTTGGCACACGACCTGACATCTCCTCTCCAAATTTCCACACTCATCAACATGAGTGACTTTGAGCTCCGACACATGTAATTGGCACCAGCCCCTATGCATTGAAAATCTTTAGTATTTCTGGAACTCGATAGAAGGAACGGAAGGAGGATTTTTAATAGATAATCAACTAATATAAGACCTCGCTTTCAGTATATAATTTTGAGACAGACAAGTCAATATTAGTTATCAGGCTTTCATCTATTTCGAGTTTCCCTTCTATATCCATTTAACAATCAAGTTCATAAAAGAGTATTTTAAATAGAAGAAATCGGGAGGGGGGCTCTTAGGTTTCAAACTTATCAACCTTATGAATAATATTGTCAGAATAATGAAGTTATTCGTGATAAGGTGAATCGCGGGTTGAAACCAGGTGTTCTGTTGAGATTGTCATTTTCTCAATTAATAAGACCAAAGAAGGTGTCATTTTTCCACATCTACTAGAATTTCTTTAATATGAAGAATAAAATACATTCAAACCTCCGTATTACGAACCTCTATATTGCGAATTATTCTATACAGCGAACTTTTTACGGAACAAAGAACCGTTCATGATTTTCTTCGTAAAATAACTTCCCAATAGCGAAGTGCATTTTCTATAGAACGAACTTTTTCTCTTGTGATTCAAGTTTTTTCTCCCTATTTTTACAGTATATCTAGACATTGAAAGCTATTCTCTATTTTAACACACTCTATGGTGGTCATAAATCTTGAAACGGTTTTATTGGATGCCTAACTCGCAGAGAGCAATATAATTCTGGGCATTTCATCCAAGAAGTGCATTCTTTAACCCTCAGTGTCCACATTTACTGGAAACATCGTCGAATATCCCCTTTCATCCTCAATGGAGTTCGTTTGTGTCCCCACTTTCTTGAACTAGTCTCCGTTCATTTGTAGTGTTGATCAGTTGTAGTGGTAGCTTCATTTCTTGTAGCTCGAAAATGTCAAAACTTTATTGTTTTGAGCATCAAAGAAATTAATTTAATTCTTTAGGAAGTGTATAAAGGCGTCAAGAAAATTTCCTTGTTCCATTTTGATAAGTAAAATACATAAAATAAATATATATTAATTTACAAAAAGTTACGAATAATTACTTTTTTAATATATAGAGTTTATGAATTTAAAATTTGTTTTATGTGGTTTATTAAGAGCTTTGAAAGAGCTGAGCCACTATATAACGAATTTTTTTTCGGGATTTAGAGACTTCGTTACATAGAGGTCCGATTGTATTTTTAAAAAAAATTATAATTCTTGAGGTGAACGTACCCATAAACATAACTATTTAATCGCACGCTCCATTGCAAAGAAACAACTATACGATTTCTCTAAACTTGTTGCTTCGTGTCTGATGCAAGAGATAAACACTCGTCGTGATAAATAACCACAGAACGATAACGTATTATTGCGCCTTAATGGAGACGAGCATTTTTAAATTATTATCATTGTCTGATTTTGTGTTTGAACTAATTCGCCAAATGTGGCGATCTGTAATGTTTCACAACATCAAGGTGAGGACCGGGCTATGTGTGGTGGGACAGCAACACTAATAACAGCTAAAGATAAATCCACAACAAGGGTGCGGTCCAACCATCAGGAGACTAGCATCGGATGGCGCCAACCTCAAATGAGGCCACCCACTGGTCACCCCTCTTGGATTATGATCTACATGGACAATTATATCGCTAACATCTCCACTGAGGCAGAATTAATTTGGGACGATATCTCTAGTATTAAGTCAGACAACCTGTTGCTTTTGAAAGAATCTTCTCCGATTTTCTTCCTCCCCCTCTTATACAGAATTCATGGGCCAACCTGTTGCCTCAACAACCCCCCTGATTCGGACCCAAGGTTCATCCATCTTCTGACAGTCAGTTTTGATTTCGGAATTGTTGGCTGAAGGTTAATTTAATTTTGAACTTGACTGAACTCTGGATAAAAATCTCCGGCAGAGTTTGATTTATTTAGTTTGCAAGCTAAATGAGCTGGGTGAAAGTTACAGTTTGTAAAAACTTTTATGTATATTTTCTTTTTTCTTTTGCTTCTGGGAAGCGTCGTGTATCATCTGTTTTAACTGGAAGCGTTTTAGATTAGTTTAAGATAGTCCTGGTTGAATAAGAACGAATTTATCGATTAGTGACGTTTTAATTTGTGTTTCGGAAACTAATGAGGCTGGTTGAGGCGAATGTTTTATCGTTTGGGGTCGTTTTATTAAGATTCGTCGTCCCCTAAAGACCTTTTATTAGGCTTGGCCCAGAAGTATTTAGGAGATAATGAAATGATATTAGTTCAATGAAGAATGAGGGATGAGATTTTAGTTTGACTTTTGATTTATTGCGGCGAGGAAAATTCTTTTGCATAATGGATTATTCGATGTTATATGAATATCATTTGATGTTTATAGGAGACTCAATATATATGTATATAATTTTTCCATACGACATCTTCGAATTTTTTTCAGTTTGTTAATTGGGAAATCAGTGTCTTGAAATTGTTTGCAGTTTTTTTATTGACAAATATACTTCTTGGAGCTATTTGCAGTTCTTTTTATCGTCAGATAGGTAAATATGTGTATTGCAGTTTTTCAATTGGTAAACAGGAATTTTGAAATTATTTTCAATTTTTTTATTAGTAGATATTTATCTTGGAATTATTTGAATTTCTTTTATTTGTAAATGGACGCCAATCGTCTTTTTAGATTGTTCCCTTCCCCCTCTAGATTAAATTTCGTTTTTTTTTTTTTTTGCACCATAATAAGTTTTACAAAAAAATTTGAGGGGGAAAAAGAACAGAATCTTGTAAATTATTTTTTTCTTAAAACATCTTAAAATAAGTATTACGAAATCAGAGGAGAGTAAAAAATAATTTTTGCTGAAATTAAATAAGTGTTCTTGCAGTGTGATAGAAAATTCTGTGAATCGAAAGAATAATGAATAATTTATGATGTTATACATAAACTATAATAAATTGCATTCGTAATATAATTAGTTTAATTACTGATTATACTTCTCAGTTTATACGAATATGTGTTATTTTAAGCGAACGCCCTTTAAGTGGATAAATTTGTTCATTGGAACACACTGCATAGAACACTTTTTTCTTCCCTCCTTTCAGTTTAGAAAAATTTGGAAACGTATCGAAAGGTGACTTAGTCTATCGTTTCTTATTTAAGTAATTATTAACCAAATGCCGCCCAGCCAGTACGATGATTATGACCCTCGGCTTGTAATAGAGTAGGCTCGGGTTCCAATCCCGAATAAGGCATGAATGTATCTTCGGGAAAAGAAGTCGGACTTTCGTCTGAAATGGATTCCAGTCTCGAATGGAAAGCAGCGCAACCCTTATGTTATATGCTTGGATAATCATTTGTAATAAAGTCTATTCTTTTTTGATTGTGTATTGTATGTTTCTGTTCATCTATCTCTCGTCTTTCGAATGTATCCCAGGATAAACGCACAACAACAACAGCACCAACATTCACCAAATACTCAACGATATTGTTAAAAAGTACGACCTTCTTAAAATAAATTTCAGTGGATTATATTACGTATAAAAGTAATATTCTAATTTAAAAAAAGATTATTATTCTTCGGGAAGTACCCATGTACTATCAAACTTCTCTCAAAACACTATTCGCTTTAGAACAATTTTGAAAAACAACACGACCAGAATGTTAAGGGGAATCTTTGTACATATCCCTCCATCGCTTCGCAAAAGCCAGAGTCTATTTGTTGACACAGCCGTCAATTAAATTAATTAGTTCTACAAATTTCTAAATGCAACCGAATCGTGTGATGTTGACAAAGTTAGAGCTGCTGTTTGGAGAGCAATACAAGCGTTCAAAAGAATTAATTCGTGTATCTACAAGGGAAGCACAAAAAGAGATGGTCCAACCATCTGTACATACAAGCCTTCCATTGAATTCGCTTCTCTTAATTGCCTGCGTCATTTCGTTGATGACTTAATGATGATCTGCGCACGAATTAAACGCAGGAAATAATGGCAGCGTCTTAGCACCTTTCTTTAGATGCCAACAATACCCCCTGTCACCGTAATAACGCTGAAGACTTGCTGACAGTTCTTGCATGCGATAATTGAGGTGTAATTGTCCGGCCGGCGTGAACCCCTAGCATTACACTGTTATTTGCTATTATTGTTAATATTACCTTTTCGTTCGTGGCTTCTAGACGTAAAGGAGGGAAAGAATAGGGGCTGGTTGTGTTTTACATGCCTCATTGGTGGCTGTACTCCGTTTTGTAATAACTTTTCTTGTGGGGTTAAGTATCTTGGGCGATACGAGATGGAATTTGGGAAAGTGGTAAGGGTTTTAATTGCTGTTATTTGTACGGTTTAGTCCTCAGGTGGAAATTATTTCCTAGCACCTGTCACCGAAGTAAGTGTAAAAACTGCCGAGTTTTGTGTATTCTTTTTTAGCTGCTTAATAATACATCTTCAATAAGATTGCAGATGTTGAGCGTTCGAAGTTTTATTGCAAGGTGAAACATGTATTCGATGGTTTCTTTATTATGATTGCAGTATTGTTAAATAGATGCATGTAATAGTAATGTAATGTCCTATTCTTATATTTTGTCAACATATTGATATATCTCGCATTCCTTTTGTTTAGTATAATTTTTATCTAGCGAAGAATGAGAAATAGACGTATAAATTAAACAACACGGTGTTTCTCTAAATATAATTGAGGATTCTCTCTCTACATTGATAACAATTCTAGTGACATGTTTTAAGATACAAAATATATGCCGGTTATTTTGTTTTCTAATAAAACTTTTATGAGATTTTCAATGAAATGTTAGTCTGTAACAGAGGCTGACACTTCCTTAAACCTCACGTGGAATTTAAATTTACAGTTAAACTTATGTGGTCTAAAGATTATATATGTATTGAATAAAGAATACCAAAAATAATATGCAGAAAAATAAAAATCAGTTAGAAATTTGTCATTAAGTCATACAAATAATCCGGAAAATATAGCAAGAGAAGCAGAAAAAATCTATGGTTTTTAAGTATAAGCTATATGACTACCAACTAGTAATTGTTTTCAGTTTGGAGTCAAATTGGTTTGCAATTTGGAATCAGTTTGAGTCAAATTATTATTACAGATTCAAAATGCCCACGTGTCATCTTGGATTAATAAATATTTTCTTGTATATCTAATTTTGAAAAATGTTTTTTTTTCATATTGATAAATAGTTCCGAAAGCTGTAAAGAAACCAAGTGCAAATTTATTTCAACTTATTAAATTCTGTGAGGGGAAGACTAAAAATTTCAGCAGCGATGAGCTAAAATATTTTCAAAAATATCGCTACATAGCCAATCAATCATTTCCGTTTATAGTTCTGCAGCAAGAAATTTTGCAAAAATATTAATGTCGTTTGCAATCGCATCAAAATCTGAAAAACGGGACTCAAGATTTATTTTCAAAGCCCCAAAACGTTTCAATGGGCTCAATTCATGAAGTCACATGACAAAAACAAACACGTATTTTCCATTGAATTCAAAACAAACATTAAAAATTGTACTTGTTGTTCTATTTGTAAAACTCAGATAAAATTTCAAATTTTATAATTGGGTAAAGATGTTTAAATGTCAGGGGAAAAAATGTCTTCAAAAAAATTTTTTTTAATTAAAAAAAATCATATTTTTTTAATATTTATACTTTTTAAATAGAATGCATTTTGTATGCATATGTACTTTTTAAGAAAAAGTTTCTACAAAGAGCAAAACTTGGCAACACCGGAGAGCGTGAACTGATTAGCTGGAAACGCTAGATAGTTTTTATCCTGTGACTATAACGTCGCATGAGTTTTTGAATTGATTGACTTGAATCACGTGGCTTTCACTATCATGTGACTATGACGTCACATGAATTGAGTCCATTGCAAAATCTGCCCAAAAAGGAATCGCCTCACTTGTGTCTGCTCACCCAAACGAAATTTTGCCCACAATTCAAATTTTGAATTTGTTTATAAGATGATCTAACAGGGTCTTGGCCTTTAGGTTTTAGTGAAGGAAACAGCGTGGAACTTAGGCTAAAAAGTTTGGAGAATCCTGATTTAAGGGTAGCATACACATTAACCTTGCCAGATCTTTTCAATCTTTTTGTTTCTTTATACAGTATGTTTCATATTCTGTTGTGGCCGCGGTAATTCAGTAGTTATAGTCACGAGCTCGTGGCCGAATGCTTCTCTCCCGCCCTGTTGGCATGGGAGAGGGAGGTCCCAGCTCAAATGTCGTCCTCGTCACTTGACCGTGGCTCAGAATTTCGAGGTCTGACACCCATATATCCATATCCCTCGTGTTGCTTTATGGTGCAATGTTGATAATCATTTTTTCCTGTTCTTTGTTATATAGAATTAAAATTCTGTACAGAAATACAAACCTTTTGATTTGATTATTTTAATATGCATTGTTACACACAAATAAAAATGCCTGAAATAATGGTAAAAAATAATAATAATAATTAATACAAAATAACAACTTTTAGTGAAAAGTTACTTATTTAGTGAGAGTTGAATAGAAAAGTTTTTAAAGAAACAGTTTATATATATATAAAAATGGGTATATGTGTCGCAAGAATTTACTCTAAAGATGCGGCATTTTCCTATCTAAAAAAGTATTGTATGTTTATGTCATCTTTGACATACTCACAAAGACAGCCTCGATAATCATTCAAGTACCGAAACAAAAAGCATCTCAGGAAAAGAAGTAAGAAAAAATCGACTTAACCGATATGACCGCCTCATATGAAACTCATTAAACTTGCAAATTTCGAACGAAACAATTCCAAAAATTTCCAGGCGGGGTGTTCGTCTCCAGAAAGAAAAGCAAGAGAGGCCTAAACCCAGCGTGACTGCCATCGAGACCTGTGTAACTTTGTAAAGAGAGCTCTCACTCAAACCAGACTTACAAGGTACTTAAAAAGAGTCGCCGACTTTCGTATTGTTTTCACATTCGCGAATACTCAATGAGCAAGGGACATAAACTGCTTCCTACGCTAATCGTGTTTGATTTAACCTAACTGTGTGTTTGTCAAATACGGGCCTGATCCGCTGCTGGTCATGCAGAACGTATTTGCCTAGCTTCTTCCGAGCTCGAAAATAAAGAGGGTGATGTAATCGGGAATATAATTTTTTTTTGTGAGAGGAGAGGTTAAATAAAGACTGGTTTTTATAAAAAAAAAAATTTGTTCTGGAGAGGTGTAATGAATCAATGCTCAGTCGGGGTGGAATGTGTAAGCTCATGTAGTTGGTTGTTCTGGTTTTATTTCTTTTGAAATGTTAAACAGAAAGAGAGAATTTTGCTTTTTGGAATTTAAATGCTTATATTACCCCAGTGATGGGCAAACTACCAAATACTTAGATTCTACCTGACCCGCGTTAGATTTTGAAACAGTTGAATAGGAATTTTCAATTTAAACGATTCAAAAAATTAATTCAAGGGTGTCTTCTGCTTTTGGTTGTATGAAAGTTTCCGAGAAAATTTCCAAGGGGTCAGAGAATTCATGACCGGTGTTCTTTTTGTCAAATCATGAGTTTGAGTCTTGATTTCACTAAAGTTCCGTCGTGTAGAAAAGTTGATGCTGTGGTTTGCAATCCCGTGTTATATGTTCTACCCCGGTATTACATTATCCAAATTCCAGGATACCTGGATTGATCCCGGGATTAGAGGATTGAACTATTCATTAAAAATACTTACACATTCGAATAGTTGAAATTGCATAGTAAAGCTGAAAATATAATTAAAAATTGGTTTAATATTAGTTTTATTGGAACAAATAAAAAAAATTGATTCTTCATTAAAAAAATAGTACAGAGAGAGAGAGATAACTTTATCTAGTTCTTCAGCTTCATTTAATGATTTTTGTGCATAAATTGATCCAGTTATTGAATCAGAATCTGAATCAAATTCAAGTGCTAGCTTATTTAAAATAGAAGATCCAGTTGTGCATGAGCTGTTAGTGCTGCAATGGGATTTGAAGTCTCAAGTCTTTCAAGCAGGTCCGCTATTAATTAACGACATTTAATTGACGAAAGAACTGTGACAAAATCTATCCTTGAGATGTTGCTTGTATTATTGTGTAAGTATTGCAGTGAGCCACATAGATTTGTTCGACGTTCTCCAATGCGAGAGAAATGAGAGCTATATAAAGAGTGTTTTTTTTCCAGGTATAGAAGTTTAAGTTGGCATTACTTTCCAAGATGGCGACCGATTTAACAGCTGTCAAGTGATTTATTCTCAGTTTGGTTTAGCAATTCATGAAAATGATCATCAAGCAAGGCGTAGATTCGTCGAATTGGCCCAAAACGAGATTGCCGTTGCTCCCGATTTTCATAAGCGAATTTTGTTTAGTGATGAAGCGCACTTCTGGTTGAATGGCTACGTCAACAAACAAAACTACCGCATTTGGAGTGAAGCTAATCCACAAGTGTATGTCGAAACACCGTTACATCCAGAAAAACTGACTGTTTGGTGCGCTTTATGGGCTGGTGGAATCCTTCTTCAAAAACGATGAAGGCAACAACGTTACAGTCAATGGTGATCGGTATAGAGCCATGATTACTAACTTTTTCATTCCTGAATTGAACAATCATGATGTCCAGGAGCTGTGGTTCCAACAAGACGGCGCAATATGTCACACAGCTCGTGCCACAATCGATTTATTGAAAGACACGTTGGGTGACCGCCTAATTTAACGTTTTTGACCTGTGAATTGGCCTCCAAGATCTTGTGATTTAACACCGCTAGACTATTTTCTGTGGGGCTATATAAAGTCATTGGTCTATGCGGATAAGCCACAAACGATTGACCATTTGGAAGACAACATTCGCCGTGTTATTGCCGATATACGGCCACAAATGTTGGAAAAAGTCATCGAAAATCGGATGTCCAGATTGGACTACATCCGAGCCAGCCGTGGCAGTCATATGCCAGAAATCATATTTAAAATGTAATGCCACAAGATTATCTTTCGAATAAAAAAAATTCATGTCAATATCGAATAATACATCGTTGTTTTATTGCAATTTAAAGTTCTATACCTCTAAAAAACACCCTTTATATATATATATATATATAGAACTTTTTAATAGAACAATAAATACAACATACATATTTCATAAGCAAAATGAAAGTTTCCTAAGAATTAAATTCTTAGAAAATTTTAATGGAAAAATTTTTTTAAATATAATTCAGGTAAAAATTAAATCTCGGTATTCCGGGGGCTCCAAACCCTAGTTGATGCACGTTAAATCTATTGAAAGTAAATACCTTAGCGAGGTGTGGAAGTTTAGCGAGTGATAGACGAGTCCTAGAGAATCCTGGTGCCACTAAAGCCCTGCTGTGTAAAGAGTATGAAACGCGTTTAATGACGCGAGGTTCGAAACCCTCACAGTAGCGTGGAGAGTGGAGTGCCAACTCATGTGTCGTCCTTGTCACTTGATGTAGGTTTAGAATGACGATGTCCATGACCAGGGGCTGCCGTGTAGCTTTATTGTGTGACGTTAATAAAATAATCAGTTAAACCACACAGATTTAAATATTTTTTTGTATTTCGAAAATGTAACAGTGAGAGATAATTTATTTATGAATTAGTTTTAAAACTCTTGCACATGTATAAACAATAGAAAACGTCATACTAAATATTCTTATTTGCGAGTATATATGTATTTAAATACTGAAATAAGAAACATTTTTAAAAAAACCACGTCTCCTCTTCCTCTTTCACTGCCATTAGTATTAATAAATTCCTAAATTTTGTATATTTTTAGACTGGTGCATTTTATAATAAATCATATTTTGGTCTGATAAAAAAAAAATTTGTTTTGGGTTCATTTCTAAAAAAAGTTTGTCCGTCCCTGTATTAACCGATTTACTACCACACAAATTTCGAACGACTTTTCCTGGACATAAAAATTTTATTTTAAAGGAAAAAATGAATTTCATAAATTTTCGACATTGTTTAGTTGCAGATATGGTGATAAAATGACATTTACAATAATTGGGTAGAAAAGAGGGTCCTGTCTCTAAAAGATATTTTGTAAGTCCCATGATGGAAAATCATTTCACTTCAAAATGTATAACCATGCTATCTCTCGGATAAGAATTTAAGTACATGCATATGTATGTGGACCAGTGCACTACATTCATGTGATGTCACAGTCACATGACTGCAATCACGTGTTTCCAAACAATCGATTCATAAACTCGTGCGACATCACAGTCACAGGATAAATGTAATCAAGTGTTTCCAGCCAATCAGTTTATACGCTTCGCTGTTGTCGACTTTTGCTGAAAATTACTTTTAAAAAGTACATATTTGTCAACAATAATAACGTACATGGGTATATAAAGTGAACTTGATTTAAAAATACACGTAAAAGATTTTTTTTAAAGCTTTTATAAGAACTTTTTGAAGAATCTTAATACTTTAACATTTGGAGAACACGTGATTATTCTTATCATGTGACCATTATGGATTTAGTCCATTTAAAGTAGCGATATGAGGTTGTTATACAATTTTATGCCCCAAAATATCGCGTGGTACCCTCAAAGTGGTGTCTTATTTTCGTATTCATCCATTCGAATCATAAAGGCTTAAATTACGAAAAAAAAAAAATGGTTACTTTTACTCAAAGATGGTTTTCACAAATGATGTTGCTATGTTGCGAGAGAAAATATTTGTTTTAAGAACCAGCTTTTTTTTTAATTTTCTGCAGCAAACAAATTTATTCTAAATATATATTATTAATTTAGTTATGTTTCATGACTTTAAAAGTATATTAAATAAACAGAAAAACATATTTTTATTTAATTTTAGTGGGAAAATAAGCGCGCAATTCTTTGTTTACATTTTGTGAAGCAATAATAAATTATGAATGAGAAGTTAATTTGTGCAAAATGTTTGCAATATCATTAAAGATGACAGATTTGGTTCCAAAGAACGTGATAAATAATGAATGCAATGAAGTTAAAAGTTTGATTTATATATATATATATATATATATATATATATATATATATATATATATATATACATTTTTTGAGAAATCAAAATATTAACTCTTTCTTTTCGATCCCTTAAAAATGATTATTTATTCAGAGTTTTATTTTTCGTTTATGCCCCATAAATATAATTATGAAACGTAACCAAATAATTTTCTAACCAAAATAATAATAATTCGGCATCCGGTGTTGTTTTACCCCTAACATGTTTCGAATAGAAAGCGTATTTTGTTTAGATGAAACTTGATAATGATTTTTAAGAAAGATGTTAACTGTAATTGAACGTGTTGATTTATTATGTTGGCTTGGAAAAAGTACTAAAGAATAATCGTCAACATATAAAAGTTTAAAGCCTGCGCGAGAAATAAATGATGGTTCATGCTGACATTTTGCATAAATTTTTAGTAAAAAAAAGTGTATGCTAAACATAAGTCTGTTGTTTTAACACAGAATGGGGTTCATAGCCGGGTCAATGACAAGGAGCCAAAGTTGTCTCCGAGGTTTTCGGCATTTGAATCACGTGGTCGCTTTTAATACTGCCTGTAGTATTAGTCAGAGGTAGTGCAATAGAAATTACTCTACGATTGGATTATTATATGTAATGGCTGCCCAAATGAAAAGTGGAGACGTGCAATTGTGTCAGAAGGATTGCAGCTATAGCAACGCGCCACTGAACATAGATAAAAAGAGAGGTAAGAAGTATACACCGCATACAATGTGCAACAATGAAACCTGTTCGTGGTAAACGAAATAGTAAGTTGTGCTATACATGGATGCGACCATTCGTGATAGTATGGTTTCTGATTGTGAACGGTAGGCTGTATATGGGCATTTAGCAGCGAATAAAAGCAGTGTATGTTGAGCACTGTTTCGATCGAACAATTGGTGCAAAAGTGTTCGTGAAAAGCGGCAAACGATATCAAATCATGACAATGCCGGCCCAAACGTCTCCCGTGAAACCCAGACAACCTTAAAAAATTCCGTTGAAAAGTGTTGGAACACCCACCCACCGTACTGTACAGTTTTGTCCCCCTGAAACCTTCCATACTTTTTCCACTTAAGAGAGCAATGCGTTTCCATTATGATGATGAGGTGAAGGAAATTATCTAGGACTTCCTCGAGAATTAACCACGATCTTTCTATAGCGAAGGCATAAACCTACCATCGAAAATATGGGACCGGAGTAACAACATCGATGGCAATTTATTTGATTTCGAATAAAGGTATTCTTTTTATTCGACTTGTCCACTTTTCATTTGTACCGGCTGGATGGCGTAGTTGGTTGGTCGTTGGCTTTCTGTACCCAAGGTTGCGGGTTCAACCCCGGCCCAAGTCGGCGGATTTTCCTGATGCAAAAAATCGACAGCGGCGATGTCGTATGATTATATGGCATGAAAAAGATCCCTTGAGTGTCCGTTTGGCTTGGATGCTCTCGGCAAAATTAAATTCCTGAGTTCAAATTTCGCATCGGCAGAGCTCAGGTGCCGCCCTCTCGAGAAGAAACTGGGCGTCAAAATTACTTGCGGTAATTGGTATCGCCTAAATGGGGCCGCACTAAAAAGGGATAGCAGCTCCAGGGGAATGTGCTTGGTCTGCAAAGACAGAAATACCAATACGCAGCCCCATTACAGAAAAAAGAAACTTTTCATTTGGGTAACCTTTATAATTAACTCAAGAAAATCGATTGATTATTAGCATTGCGCTCTAAAGTTATATGAGGACTATTGGTGAAAAATCTTGTAATTTTGAACCTCGTTCAAATGACAAAAATGACACCCCTTAACTAGCATCTCATTCTTCGTGCTTCCACACCACGTCAACGTGAGGACTTAGAACCTCGAAAGATGAAACCTGTATCATCCCCTATATGCTTCAGTTTCAGAAAAACCAAAACCTAAATTTATCTTAAAATAAACCCAAACTCTTTTTTTTATGTAAAAGAAAAACACCGCAGTGATCTATACATTTTAATGAACCGATTTTAACATAAACGTTAGAATTAATCCCGATTATATGAAGCAAAAAATAATTAGTCAGAACCTACTTATACTATGTTCAAAAGATGTTTAATGATGTAGAGATCAGGTAAAAAGTAATTTCAAAATTTAATAATGCCGCAAAGGGGTTCAATTTTTGAAGTGGAAAAGGAATTGGGTAAATGATTCTGGAATCAAAATTAAGTGATTTTTTTTTAAAAAAATATAACTAATTAATAACAAAAACAACAACAAAGAAACCGATGATTATTGATGAATTAATTCTGACCTTTTTTTCTCAGTCTTTCCTTTGTGGTGCACTGTCATTTCGACATTAGGTTTTTAAAAATTTTAAAAATTCAATTCTAAAGAAGCTATTAAAAATGTACGTTTAAAAGTATTAACACAAGCCTGATTTTCTCTAACAACAATTATTTTGACTTTTTACCATAAAAAAAAGCTCAAAGACCTAAACTTCATTCTTTTTTGTGGCAGTACTTTATAAAAAAAAAGATTTTTATTTATTTATTTTTTTTTTATCTTTCATCTACTACATACCAAAGTACAGAGGTGGCGGACCCTTTTTGATTAAATTGCCAATTTTTCTAAAGAAATGATTTATGAGGTATAGACGTGCCGTCAAATAATTTTGACTTGTGATTATGGGGAAAATAATAAAAAACCAAATACTCTAACTATTCAAAACTCTTTATTTACCACGAAAAAATACGTTTTGCACTGAATAGTAAATAAATGTTTTAGTTATACGTGTAATTCAATTTAAAGTAACATTGGTGCGACTTCTGTTGTTACAGATTAAATAATAAATAACATATTAGGATTGTAAGATGTCACTTTTAGCGGAATGCATACTGAATGGGAATCATTTGCCAAACGGTTTCTAAGCGAGTCCTCAATGTTATTCATCTCTGAAAATAATGACTCTAAAGCAGTGGTACTCAACCCTGCAGGCCACATGTGGCCCGGCAGCCCAGTCAGTCCCCATTGCACTAAGAAATTCCCATTCTTTAAGAACAGTTCATTAAAATTTTAGCGGAAATTGCTATCAATCAAGCAAATTTATAATTTTTGCTGTCGATGTCTTACGGATACGATTTGCAAGATATTTTTTTCTATGGCTTCTATGGTGACTGTAACGATTAGCAATAGCAAATGTCAATGGAGTAACGAGAGTACGTTCACTATACTGAACTCACCTGCAGCAGCGACCATTTTATGGCTGAAGCTGAGTTTTAATTATCTTTCATGTCTCTCAAGCGAAAAATATCCGAAGAAACGATAACGATTGGGATGTTGACTATTTTGTAGTGGAAAAACAAACATGAATGGATACCTTGTTTGATTTGTCGCGAAAGAGGTACACTTAAGAATTATAATATGCTTGTCATTTTACCACTAAACACGAATTAATAAAGATATTAATGTGGTTAGGATTTATATTAGAGTTAAAGCAGTATGAAAATGAAAGAATTTACTAATATAATTCTCTTCAGTTATCTAATTAGTATTATATGAAAAATAATTATGTGTTGGGGGTGTAAGAACTCATAGCTGGAATCTAAACAAAATCGTTGTTTTTTTATGCTTTTTTTTTCTCGCTAGTCCAATATTTCCTTGATCTTAGTGTTCTTCCCCATCAATCCTTATGTCGAGGCCCGCGTGAAATACTTACTATATGTATGTGGCCCGCGTGAAATATCTTCCATATGTATGCGGCCCAGCAGGAAAAAGGTTGAGTACCCCTGCTCTAAAGCACATGTGAATGAAAATATGGTTAAAATAGCATAAACCAGCACAAATGTGTCTGGAATCCGTTTTACAGACGATCTACATGCAACTGCTCAAGAAGATAGAACACACACCGCTTTGTCGCCATTACTAATAATGCCGTATTTCTTGGTTCACCAAATTTGAAATTCTCTGTTAGATTAACTGTCTTGTGTGCACTTATGGTTTCTTTGCTGAACCAGCCATGTTAAATAACGGTTAGAAATCGTAAATATAACACAAATAAACTTTAAAATGCAGTAGGGTCAACGAAATTTACTATGCTATGTGTAGACAAACTTCGCAACATTAGCATTTGCACTAACTAATGACGTAACTAAGGCAAGGCAATAACAAGCAAGTGTGCTCCCCGCCACACCGAGAACGAATCATTGGCCTTTAAATGTAAAACTTCACTTTGTGAACTTTGTTATTTTAAACTAAAATGCAAACCGTTTTGATCGGGGGCGTACCCAAAATATTGTCATGTGCCATTGATTCGCCATCCCTGCCATAGTGCATCTTTTCCGCATTTTATGGGTTTTGCTTCTCCTATCCACTCTTTTTAACGTATTAAGAATAATTAGATCAGTTAATATATTTTGATAACAATCTGAAGCATAAACGGGCGTATTTTTTCCTGTAAAAGCACAACTACCTTTGTTTCCTTTTGTCGTAAAAAAAATTCATTTAAATTAATCGTACATTTTATTAACGAATTCCTTATCGTTTTCTCATTGTACCTTCGATATTAAAAAAAGTAAATTAAAAGTGTTCCGTGTAATAAATTAATGAGCCATATCCGTAAGAAAAAAAAGGTAATGGGTTCTGTCTGCCGTGCAACAAATGAGCAGGTATTATGAGGCTCCGCGAGAGACACATTAGCGATTGGAATGGATTTCACAGAGAGACTGCCATCGCAGTAATTACAGATTACCGATATGTAATTGATAATTGAAACAAAATATCGGTCACCATACTGGATAGGGGTGATCCAGTGACAAATCGCTACCATTACAGTGATTTATTGACAATTAACAATTTTTCTTTCTTTTTTTAAGTGATTTCTCACATATCTGAGTACTTGATTGGATTTTTTTGTTTAAGGATATTACTTTTAGGAATTTGTTTTCCGTATGTATTGATTTGACTTAGATCTATAGACTGAATATCTTTTAAGTATATGCTTAGTTTGTTATTTAATGATTTTTATAACGAGAAAGAAAGTTAGATAAAATGTGCTTGGAGTCTATGAAATACTAACCTTCGTCTGAATATTATGCATTTTTTTTAAATGTCTTCAAATATTGGAGAAATTCGTGATAGTTTAATTTTGTAAGCTAATTGTGTAGTTTTCTGCTTTTTTTACTGTTTATTTAATTTTCGATGCTTATAGCATTCTAAAAAAATCGTAGTTTTTTTTTAATTATTAATATGGTTTTTAAGGATTCTTTAGATTAAAAATCAGTAAAAAAGAACATTTATCTTTTGTGAAAAATTTATTGATTGATTGTTTTATTATCATTGCATTTCGAACTTACACGAGGGCCGTAGGGGATGGATCGTGCATTTTTAATCACTTTTTAAGCGACGAAGATGACATGACTCTGCAATCTTCGATGCCAAAGGAAAAACTTTGAACAACATTTCAAAAAAGTTGAAATAAATTAAGAGTATTGTATTAACATGTAAAAACTTTCATTTGTGATATTTAACACACAAGTACCTTCTTAGAAATAGTTGCAGTAGTGACGTGGTTATTGCGAGTTTTGTAGTGAGCTATGTACTAGTACTCAAGTTCTAGTCTTGATTTCACCAAAAACCCATCGTATGGAATAATACAGTATACAAGGGAACTTCATACAAATATATAAATGAAAATGTTCTAACGTGGAGCTTTGAGTGAGAGATTTGTTCTGTTTTTAGCGATGAAACTACCGGGTATTTCAAAAGTCACGCACATCAACCTTTTTGGTTGAGTTTTAAAGACAGAGGAATTATGTTAACAAGCAGAATAAAGGGTAAACAAAAGTTGAATGGTTATCCTTTTTGTTAGGTGTCATACATGGTAAAATAACAGTAAATATTCAACATGATGCCCGTTTTCCTGAACACACAACCGAACTCTTTTTCCAGATAAATTGACATTTTACGAAGAGTGAGAATTAGTATCCGATATTGCATGAAGGATGTTACTCTTACGTTCATCAAGTGTATGGGGATTATTCCTAAAGGTGACATTTTTCAGATATAGCCAAAAAAAATCCTGAATTGACAAGTCTGGTAAACGAGGTGGCCAAAGTCCTTTGGAAATGGCACGATCATCGAAAAATTCAGTTAAAACTTCCATACGGTCCCGTGATGTGCGACACGTTGCGTCGTCTTGCTGCAACCAAGCATACCCTTAATCACTTTCAGCAAGAATATGAATTCCATAATAACGTTTATGTTGATGGACGGTACTTTCAATGGACTTTGTAAAGTGGTCTCCACATCTGCCACTTTCGTTTTCATTATAGACGCTCTACCCGATCGCTTCCTGTCTGTAACCGATCCTGTGTCACGGAACCGTTGCACTAAAAGTGTTATCATTGATGCATTTGCTGCTGTTTCACCTGGATATTTCTACTGAAATGCATTTATAACACGGCAATGATATTTTATATATCGAAATAAATTTCCATAATGGCCATTCTTTGCTCTTAGGAAAACATCTTGCTCCTCCCCTTGTGCTCAACTGACAAGTATTTTGAAACTGATGCCTGATACGTTCAAAACTTCTTATGGTGGGATCCTTGCTGCTATCTAGTGACAGAAATCTCAACCAAGCCTTTTGGTTTTTAAGCAACAAGGATTACAATGTGGATATGTGGAAACACCCGGTATTTTATAACGCTACTTGTGATTTTGAATCACAGTTAAGTGATAAGGATGACTCAAAGCTAGAAACTCCTTCTTCTATTCTCCACACTGCACCATTTTTGTAATTTGAATCCCATTAATTTTAATGAATGTTTCCAGGTATTTACTTTTATGCTACTACTTGTGGGCTCCCACAGGAATTTTTCAAGCGGAGGATCGAGGATAGAAAGTCTACCATTCTGGTAGACCACCAAACATATTTTTTTATTATTTTATCGGTTGTCGGGAACAAAAAAAAAACAGTAAAAAATAAATTATTGAATAAATAATTAGCCTCAGTTAATGAAATAAATTATTAATAACGAATACTTAATCAATTAAAGTACCAGAAAGCACAAGAATTTGTCTTTACTTTTCTCAAAATTCAAAAATATAAAAAAAGTAAAACAAATTCATCATTACCAAAGTACAAAGTCAAAGAAGAAAAATCTCGCTTTAATCTGTTATTTATTACAAAACTAAAAGCATGATGATTACAGTGTTTTCGTTTGCAGTTATCTCACTGCTTCTATAGGCATTCAGATAGTCATAGAAAAAAATCTAGTTTTTGCTATTTCATTTTTTTTTATTTCAAATTTTATTTTTTCATTTATTGGATCTGAAATCATTGTTTGGAATTATTTTACATACTTTATATATAGGGTTATAATCATTCGAAAAATAAATAAATAAAGGGTGATGGGAGGAGGATATGGCCACCCCTGGCCCCTTCCCTGGTGTGCGACATTAGTTGATACTATACAATTCCTACATCAAATGCAGGGAAATTGTAAGAAATCCGAAACTTATCATCTTATTATTAGCTACAGATTTAATTTTACTTTTTCAGTTCCTACTATTAGCTCACACTCTCTATATATTTACTTATTTATCTTGGTGGAATTTTCAATCGCGCGTTAATAAAATACATTTTAAAGCGCTCGATTGAGCTGAAATTTTATATACAAGATTATTTTAGAAGGCAATACAATAATTTAACTATGATTAATGAAAATTAATTGAATAAAACTAATTATTTAAAGAATTAAAAATACAGCTACTTAGGCATCATTTTTGGCGACTTGTGCCAAAACTTGGAAATGTTTTTTTTCCCTCAGCTTTTAAAGCTTTCAGTTGAACTGAAATTTTATACACACGATTGTTTTGGATGACAATACGATACTTTAATGGTAATGAATAAAAATTAATTACCACTTAATGTTGTGATTCTGTCATATGTATAACATTAAATTTGTCGAAAGCTGAAACGTCCTCCCGTTGGTTTGGTGTGGTAGTTAGGAAAGGGGGGTGCCAGCTCAGGTGCCTTCCACGTCACTTGACCATGGTTCAAAATTACGCGGTTCGTCGCCAAAAGCCCTCGTGTAGCTGAACAGTGCGACGCTAATATTCACTCACTGTAGTATGTATATACATATTTATATATTAATTGTAACTATTTAATAAAAAATAGCCAGAATTAAATTTTTCTTTGTTGATCTAAGTAGGAATTGACTTAAATTTTTTTGTACATTACTTGTGTGTGTGTGTTTAAATAATCTGTGTTATTATTTAATACTAAAGAGCACATTGAATTATTTGTTAGCATATGTTGTTACCGATATTGGTCCCAGACAGTAAGTTTAAGTGTCGTAACAGTGATTTTATTCTTACAGCTTTCTTGAAAGTGGAACAATGACATAATTTTTTTTCATGTTATTTATGAATATATGCGCTTTTGGAATAAAAGAAAGTTTAATCATGTTCGTAGAAATAGACGGAATAAAATATGCAAACACACAAATGAACGTTATAATTCATATATAATTTTCTTTTTTCTCTACCTGACGAACTACTTAACTAGGATTTCTGATTATCAAAGTAGTATAACTTATCTACTCAGTTCTTCTTAATATGTGAAAATAAGAATGAATAAACCAGCAACGAGTAAGGCTGGAAAACAAAGTATTTATCCTAATTTTCAAACGAAAAGTTCTGTGAACTCCATCAATTGTTACTTTTTTTTTAAATCTGTAACATCTAAACAGCAAATAGAATGTTGAACCTATTCATTGTCAGGCAAATTTAAAGCATTTGGTTCTGAGTACCATGATTTTATTTTTTTAAAAAAAATAGAATTTCTTAAAATCTAGTAGTATTAAATATACACTGGTGTGTAAAAATTAAGGACGAGACGGTTTTTTCAATATAACTTTGTACAAAAGCTTTCCAAATCAACACATTTAATACCGTAAGATCCCCAATACGTAAGGACATGTGTAATGTAAGCAACACTTACTAAAAGAGAAATCAGAGGGATAAAAAGAAGCTTTACTGAAAAAGCAGCATGGAGCGCAATGCGACTGAAGGCCGAAACATCCCTGTGATGGGTGTCCAGCAAGAAACATCCGGTCTTTAGTAGGGGATATGATCTCCCCTGACTGCTAGGCAGGTTTCACAGCGTCTGCCCATGCTGAGAATGAGGGTGTCAATGAGTTGTTGAGGCATTGCTGCCCATTCGTCTTGCAGCGCCAATCGAAGCTCCCGAATCGTTACTGGTGGTAAGGTACGAGCTGCCAAGCGTCTGCCTAGAAAATCCCATACATGCTCGATGGGATTGAGATCCGGAGATCGTGCTGGCCAATCCATACGTTCAATATCCTCACTCTCTAAGAGCTGTTCGGCAGCTACTGTGCGATGACATGGTGCATTGTCGTCCATGAAAAGGAACTGCAGACCCATAGCGCCTCTAAAAAGACGCACATATGGAAGAAGAATCTCGTTACAATAACGGGTCCCGTTGACTGAACCTGCGTCGAAGATGTGAAGGTCTGTACGACTACCAAGCATGATGCCTCCCCAAACGAGAACACCGCGACCTCCATACCTGTCCCTTTCAATGATGTTCGAGGGATGATTGCGGCTTCCCCGCTCTCTCCAGATGAGTATGCGATGAGAATCGCTACTCAAACTGAATCTGCTCTCATTTGTAAAGAGTACTCGTTCCCATTCATTGTCTCTCCAATCCCGGTGTTCCCGGCACCGCAGAGAACGCCTTGTCCGATGGGCAGGCGTTAAAGGTACACATCGTACAGGGCGTCGTGCAAACAGACCACCACCGTGCAGTCTTCTGGCCACGGTAAAACGCGATATCGGTCGTCCAGTCGCCTGTGTCGTGTGTCTAGCGATTTCTCCCGCTGTCTGCCGCCTGTTTCTTCTGCCCTGTAAGACAATGTACCGGTCATCTGCGGGTGTGGTTCCTCGTGGACGACCACTACTGAACCCCGGATAGCTGTTCCTGTAGTTTGAAATTGTCTCCAAAGTCGTGAAACGATGCTGTGAGCAATTCCGAACTCTGCAGCCACACTTGTCACACTGCGGCTTTCCTCCAACTTCCCAATGATTCGACCTCGGGTAAAAGCATCCAGATGTCGTCTAACAGATTGATTATTCGCCATTTCTCGCTGAGGCAGCAACTCGGTGTGATTTTAACTGCTATACGGCGTGCAATCTCTTTGCCAGAAATACTGATCTTACACCGACAACATGCTTTATACTACTCAGACACTCCCCCATTACGTCTACCTGCATATCTGCGCATGTGCTACCGTACATCACGTTACTTAATCTCCTGATTGGTCTTTCTGTCCGCTCTGCCTCTTCGTTCAGCTGATATGCTTATTTTTCGACTTCGTCCTTAATTTTTGCACACCAGTGTATATTGTGGACATAGTACTGAAATGGCATTATACATTTTTATCATAAATTTGAAAAAAATTGTTCGAAAATTTGTCTATTTTAACGATTTGTGTTACCTCTGGTTTTAAAAAACTGGTGTGTGGGGGAGGTGAGATTCTACTGGAATTTTACTTTTGTATTTTTGGATGAACATAAATTATTACGTTCTAATAAGTACTATTGTCTCGATATGAGGTAGATATTTGTGAGATTTCCATACGATATGAGATAAATATATGAAAATATAGATACGAGGGGTTTTTTAGGTCATGAGAATATAGATATGAGATTTTCATGTGATTAACATAACATTCACGAATTCTAATTAGCTATGGTTCAAGTTATCCTTTATGCTGCAACATGTATAGCCAGTGGCGCACCCTCTCCCCAAAACCCTTGATATTTTTTCGATTAATTATAATCCTATGTATATATAGTACGTAAAATTTTTCTTTGTTATTAATAATTGTATTAATTAATGCTAATTATGCATCCAATAATTAATTTTGTACTGTTTTTTGTTCCCGAAAATCGACAAAATCAAAAGAATATGTTGGACAGCGTATTGGAGCGTCATAGGAGAATAGTGAACTTTCGACCCTGGAACCCCTCTTGAAAAATTCCTGTGTACAGCCTATACATAACTTTTAGAATTTGCCTTACATTCATTAGAAGTTTCTTGCACTTTTTTGTAAATATAATGATTATCTATGGAAAGTATAGTTTTTGGATAAACAAATGTCCATATAATGGGTAATATAATAAAGTAATGAGTGATACACGATTACGAAAGGTATTGTATCACACCTAAACAGGCATCCCTTTCACTAAATAGCTTCCATATTACGCGTAGGATATTACTATGAGCCTGCTCGGGTTTAAAGTGCATCTGCCCTTGTACACGCAGGATCTTTAAAGACACCAAGATTCGAACCCGAGATTGCCAAAGCGCCCGAATACGCGTTCGCGACCATGACCATTCCGCTACCACGACCCCATGGTTGTAAGGGACTATGATAATACGTGTAGACAGAATGAGCAAAGTAAAATAACGATTTTTTAAAAATAGCTAGCCACCCATCCGGTATAGTGGTTAGTGACGCTGACTGCGGTGCCGTAGGACTTGGGTTCGAAGGCATCGATGTTTGTAAATATATAGTGCCTTCGCGGCATGGGAGTAATCTAAATAGCCATCGAGCCGCAATTCCTCGTGAGGTGGGCAGAATTAGGGTGGAAACGAGTAAAATCGTATTGTCACCTGCATGGTGTTCAAAGCTAAGACTAACGAGAGGCGTAAAACTCGAGCCTTTAGCCACGATTAATTTCTTGGTCCTTGATCTGAAGTTACTGTCGATCAAACGGCATAAACAAAAATAGGTTCATGCCCAAATTGTATTCTGTGTTAAAATTTCCTGTCTTTTAATCGACGATATTTTTTTGTTTCGTTAAACATACCTTAACTTTAAAGGAAAATACCTCATATATCCCATAAATAATACTTTCCATCGAGATTAATTGCATATGTTAGGCATCTACTAAAAATCCATAATACACATTTCTTAAAAATGTGATAGACGTGCGAGGACTAAAGGAAGTGTGTGGGAAGTTTGAGGTTGTATTGGTGGTAGACCACACCACGATAGTTCTCTTTTACTTATCGAAAGAAAAGTTATTTTGGTTCATTATACATCTCGTTAGATCGACATGACGTCAAGTATTCACAGACTGGCTCCCTGTTTCAGAAAAACATGCAACGTGATTTATATTGTCTCATTCCATCAATAATTATTCAAAGACCGGAGATGCAAATTACATTTTTATAGATATATGAATGACATCATTTAGAAATAATAGATTCCGTTACACAAAAGAGAAATAGAAAGTGTCGGATATATATTTTATTTTATTCCTGAAAAGTGCGTCGCATGAAAATGCAAACAGTGGGCTGAACCATATTGAATTCCATGAAAAAAGATCATCTGCAAATAGTGCCGTAATTTTTTTGTCTTAATACCTCGAATCCATTTATTGAAATAACATTAATTTATTTTCAAAGACAATAATAATGAAGGAAATTTATCTCCAAAAATTCATGTTAATGTGTGCATTAAAAAAACAGTTTTATAAATTTTTGATAAATAAAAATCTGAACTTATATATATGTATCAAAGAGTCGTTTAAGAATGATTCTTTTTAGAAATAAATCAAACTTATTTACGTTATTTATTTTGTTTTTAAGTGTTTTTATATTTTGTATTGTATTTTAAATGGATAATTCGAGAGTTATATCTCATTTTGTGTGTGACTAGGACCACTGGCCTTGCTAGCTCTGAGGGGGTCCTGTATCAAAATTCCTTCTTGGCCCTTTTTTACAAATGGAAATCCTGTTAGTGGGTCTGTAGTTACTCATGTTGGGGCCCTTGTAGCTTGGGGGCCCCGTATTATGGATACGGCGGTAACTACGCTCTTGACTAGGACGTAATCTGTTGACATAAAGGAGTTTCATACCTGGTGTGGGCCATGAGCTCAAGCCTTGTTTCCTTCAGAAGTCATCATATTGAATAAATGGGAACTGTAGTATGTCGAATCTATCTAGTTCTATTGATTAGTTTTAGTTAAAGTCGCACTAGAACAGGAATCAGCAAATCGTGGCTCTTTGCGGAGGAAGATCGCTGCTTTTCAAACTCTTGCCTGTATGTATTGTCACGAATTTTGAATAAGATGGTGTAAATAATTTGTATTTGGGTGTGTAATGCATTTATAATACTCTGTTATATTTATTTTATGATAAAATTGTAATATTCGCAAGCAACCCCTTCCTTATACGTTATAATGGTGATTCAATGGGAACTTGGCAAAATCTTGGTGATAGAGCCAAGTTGGTATAATTTAGGCGACTTGGTGATCATTTTTGGCGAGTTCGGAACCTTATGGATTCTTCTAGAAACTAGTGGATATCTTCACTAATTTCACGATCTATGACGCAAGCGGATTTTTCTCGTAGGCTCCCCCGGGCTTATAAATAAAGAGATGCTCACCGAAACGAGTTAGTATTGCTTTGACGAGCGATTAGTAAATTTGCTTTGAACGTGATTATCGAGTAGCTCGGCTGTGGTTGTGAATAATCTCTTGCATACGTGTATTTTAGACACTGATAATTGTGTCTGAGTGCTGTTGAAAGGGGTGAAGATACCTTGAGATTTATTCTGCGAATATTGCTGCTGCATGCTGTACTTCAAGTACTGGAGTTTCGACAAAAAATTCTCATAGCTCTTGAACTGTCTTGTTCTTTGTGACTGATTTACATAAAATCCTCGAGCTCCGATTAACGTAACAGTATTATTAATAAAAACAATTATATATGAATAATATTGGTTCTCTCTCTCTCTTTCTCATTTTCCTTTATTATTTATCTTTTGAACAAAAATGATTGTATTTGCTAACACATTAAAATTTTTTAACTGACCTGAGACAGTTCCTGTTCTGTTAAATTGTTTTCCATTAACAAAGTTCATTGACAATCAGTGAAATTATTTTGATTATTTCTTAAGTAGTAAAAGTCCAATCTTTATTTGTAAAAATGGATAATGGATGGGTAATTCCCAGCATTATGATATTTTGATAAACGTTGTTGTATTGAGTCACAGAAATAAGCACGTCTTTGTCAGTTCTTAGTTTTTAAAGGAGTTTAAAGGAACTGTTATTTTGTGTAAAACCTTGTTAAAATATTATAAAAAATATTAAAATTGAACCACGACATTATTCATCGCAACCGTTGCTAGAATGTTTAAACTTCCAAGGCAAGTGTATACCTATAAATGAAGTTTTGATACCTTAAATATCTTTTTCACTTAAAACTTGCATTTTTTCTATACTGACGATTTGCTGATTACTGTACTGGAACAACACAAGAGGTAAGTGTAGCGAATCTCGAAATTTTAAACTTCGATCAAATGAAAAGAGCGATTCTTTAGTTAGAACAGAGTTTCTCAAACTGTGGGGTGCGCCACCCTTGGGGCGTTATAACCCTACGAGGGCGGTGCGGACATAATTGAAAAGTCGAAAACAAAAGATTATTTTTATAAAAATTATTAATTTACTGAAAGTAAACAAACTAAATACATTTTGACATAATAAAAAAATAAAATACACATTTACACTGATATAGAACACTTAAAAATATATAAGTGCTGTGTGATGCATTTTATAATTAATATAACAGTAATTAAGTATAAAGAACAAGTTTATTAACTACCAGTGGCCCCATGGGCTTATCATATATAAAATAATATGCAAAAATTAAAACTTGTACGGTTTATAATCTCCCCAATGCCATCGTTTAACACGTAGGCGAGCAGATGTGGTATATTGGGTAGGGGTGGGAATAGAAAAGGAATAATCAAGCCAATTTTCTGAAATAAGTCAATCCTTCACAAACACTCTGTCAAGGCCCTTTTATTGCATTCCAAAACCTTCAAAGTAATTTTATGGAGAGCAGTTCATAGAAAAAGATCGTACTTCGGAAAGTCGTATACATATGTCCGTTGCAATCAGCGCACTGGTTGAGCGAGACGTTTATATACGTCGACGGCACTTAAGAGGGTAAAATCGTGTTGTAAGTTTAGCGCCAAATTATAGTATTATTTAAGTCAATTCATTGTTATTGTAAGAAGGAGGGCGCGATGAAAATTATGATTGAATATTGGGTCGCAAATATTGAAAGTTTGAGAAGCACTGAGTTAGCATATGTATCTCTGCATCCACGTTCTCCAACTAACTGCATCAAAAGTCTATAATAATAATAACTACATAAAAGTATAACTTCAGTATCTTTCTCGTCACCCAACAATATCGAGATTCATTAGAAGTTGCTAACTATTTTAATGTGTTGTTAATAAATTTTAACACAATATATTCTAATGTAATGTTAACTAAATTAATTTTAGGGCTTCGGGAGCCTGATTGATAAAGTAGCTATTGAGAAGCTTGGAGGATTAATCTGCATAACTTCAGTATCGCCTTCATCTAACGATAACTCATAATTTAAAGAGGATAGTAACCAGAGAGAGAGAGAGAAGCTTAGAGAGAGAGTTTTCAGCTCTTCTATAAGCAGAGTTATTAAAAATGGGGGTAAAAGCACCCAGCATAGTAGTATTGTCGTCTGCATGATGATCAATAGCTACGGCTTATGACAGGAGTACATCTAGCCCTTAGCCGCGATGAATTTCGTGGACGATCTGGTATCGTCAGGCAGGTGGCATTCGTAATAACACATTAATAGTAAGAAGGAGGTGCTTTTCATCAAACTCGAATGAGCTTCACGTTTTATGATGTTTGAATTCAAATATTGTACCAAATCTGGTGTCGTCATTGACTCTAATTATGTTTGCTTTAAGGGTTTTGTACCACAATTTAGATTCGACTTTATAATAAAAATCAACTGAGGCCACGGTGTAACGTCGTGTAGAGCTGACCATTAATAAATTTGTTACAGTCTAATATAAAATAAAAGCATTGTTTATTTACTAAACAATTTGTTACTGAAGCAATAGAATTCAGTTCATATGCCAAGCCGGTGCAGTCAGTCTATATTCTATTTCTCAACGCCACCGGCGCTCATCGTCTTTCCACTCCAATCTCGGATTAAGCCCTTTTCTCTAGCGCTCTCTTCCCGTCCGTTCCAACCAGGGCTCTCCTCTCATGCTTTCTCTATTCAGGGCAGGGCTTTTCCCTTTCTCCATCCAAGGCCGGGCTCCTCTCTCTTTCGTCTCCTTTCTTCTTTTTTCTCCTCGTCTCCTCAAAAAGAACCCTTTTAAACACCAGGGGTGTGTTCACAACACGCCCCTCGTCCCTTCTTATTGGCAGATCACAAAAGTCTCTTGGCCTCCCTCGTCCTATTTGCGCATAACACGCCAAAACACACCCGGGCCGTCTGGCCCAAGGCGCCATAGTTCCTTGTACAACATCTGGACACACTTGTCCATCCCGCCACCTGTTTCTAGTATCCCCTTCACTCAACACCAGAAAAGACGACATGATTATTTTAAGATAGGCTTCGCCTATTGTCAGTGGGGCACCGGCTCTCCTTTACCATTATGGCGACCCGTCAGGCTGTCGTCACTCCCCGAGTTCAGACAGTAAACAATGGCCCCATGGCCACGTGCACTGGTCATTTTACAGCTGGTGGATCTTAAAAATGCAGGGACAATCGATGGGTGTGAGTTCACAACAATCGAAGACGTCGTACTTGTCCCTTAACAGCTGGTGAAACTATTAAACTTATCGTGAATCGAAAGATGAGGATTCACAACAATCGACGATGTCACAACGGTAATAGTGGTCAAGAAATCGAGCTTGCGGTCGGCTATGTTTTGAATTCGAATCCTGTTTCCGCCTTATTGTGTAGAGAAGAAAATACGACCCCTAAATATTTCGGTGCTATAAGTCTTTATGTTGGCGTAGTGTCTGCACGGCACGGCACGTGGAGGGGGAGTAAGGTGTCAGTTTATTGTGCCAACACGTTCATTTGGTTGCAATTCGAAATTACGAGTGGAATATAAAAAATATAGCAGACCTTGTTTCGGACATAAATAGGTAAATAGAAAATGTTCAGTAACTAAACAAATGAGTAAATTAAATGAAATTAATTTTGCTCAGTATAAATTTTTTGTAAAAAAATATTAATTTAAACATTGACGAATATTATTTTAAATATAAATCTTAATACACAGATTATAAAATAATATTGCTTGGGATTTGCTTTAAAAATATTACTGACATTTCCATTATAAAACGCATACCAAAAAAATTCGACCAGAGGCATACAAACTCTCACAGACAAGATTAATCCCCCCCTCTGCGAATAATCCTGCTCTTTCATTACGGGAATGTTTATTCACAGTTCGCTCATTAATAGCGGTCACTTGTTCATCAATTAAAATTCCGCTCTCGCAAAGCTCCCGAGTGCGGTCTGTAATTTCTGATCACGATCTCTCGGCTCGGGAGGAGTAATGAGTCTGTAATGAGTTAGTTACGGGACGGAGACCGTTGTCCTTCGCCTTTTTTTATAATTTCATTACAAGACTTCTTGTTAGTAGCTGTCGCTTGTCACGCACGACGAAGACACGCGACGGGTTTTTTTTCCTCTTCTCCTCCTTTCCTTTTGATCACCAACGAAAAGCTACTTTTTCTTCTGGGAGTTTTGTTTCCAGTTCATTTGAACTTTTTTTTGTATCATTAGGAACGTTTTCTTAACGTTCCATTTCGTGGTTTTTGATGGTTTCTCTTAGAGAATCTACTGAATCCTGGTGACAACGGATCTTAGTATTCTAAACCACAGTGAGGGGGAAGAGGAAGATGATTTTAGAGTAGCGACTTCATATCACCCATGGTTTCACGTTACTGAGTGAGGGGTTTACTTTTGTTCTTATTCATTTTATAATTTTATTCTGTTCTAGAGACAATACACGTTCATTTACTCAGATTTATGTCCCTGAAGGAGTTTGACTTTATTAATTTATGAAGTATTTTTAAATTCCTACTATTAGCTCACACTCTCTATATATTTATCTTGGTGGAATTTTCAATCGTTAATAAAATACATTTTAAAGCGCTCTATTGAGCTGAAATTTTATATACATGATTATTTTGGATGACTACAGGATACTTTAATTATAATTAATAAAAATTAATTGATTAAAACTAATTAAAGAATTGCAATTACAGCCACGTTAGCATCATTTTTGGCGAATTAACGACCCTTTTGGCGACTTGCGTCAAAACTGAAAAGGTTTTTTTCTCACATAAAATGCTCATTTTAGCTGAAATTTTCTATATGTCATTGTTTTGGGTAAAAAAATACGTTAATTTAATTATAATCAATTAAAATTGACTGAAATCAATTATTTAAAGAATAACAGATATAGCCACGTTGGTTTCATTTCTATCGACTTGGTTCAAAACTTGAAAAACGTTTTAAAGCATTCAGTTGAACTGAAAATTTATAGACACGAGATTGTTTTGGAAGACAATATGAAACTTTACTGATAATTAATAAAAATTAATTACCACTTAATGTTGTGTTTCTGTCATATGCATATACACATTTATATTAATTGTAATTATTTAATAAAAAGTAGCTAAAAGAAAATTCTTCTTTGTTGATCTAAGTAGGAGTTGATTTAAATTTTTTTAAATTTATTACTTGTTTTCTTGGTAAATCGCAAAGAGTTTAAAGACTTTAAGGTACTCAAATAACCTTTTTTTTTCTGTTTGGTTTTGGTCTAACTAATTTTATTAAACATGAATGACGCCCTCTCAGAATGGTCTGTGAATCTCTTTTTCGACCTCCTTTTTCTTTGTTAATCATTACTTACCCTTTTCTTCCTTCCTTCACGTGAAGGGGCCGCGGTTGCTTAGTGGTCATGGTCACGGACTCTTGGTTGACGTGTCATGAGTTAGAGCCCTAGTTCCGCTGAAGACGAATCTTTTAGAGGGGCTGATGCACGTTAAATCTGTCGTGGCTCAAAGTTTTCCCTTTGGCGAGATGTAGAAGTTTAGAAAAGGAGCACACTTACGAGGTCTGTCGCCAATAGCCCTCGTGGTGCTTTATAGTGCAACGTTAATAAATTCTCACTCACTTCCTTTACCTAGATCTTATTTATCCCTTTAAAACAATTATTTTCTTGATATTTTTGGCAACAAGCCAAAATTTATGCAAATTGGTCATAAATGACTAGAAGTTATTTTTTCAATTCCTACTATTATAACTCACGCTCTCTCTATATGTATTTATTTATCTTGGTGGAATTTTCAGTCGTTAATAAAATACATTTTAAAGTGCTCAGTTGAGCTGAAATTTTATATACATGATTATTTTGGATGACAATACAAAAATTTAATATAAAAAGTTTATAAAAATTAATGGATTAAAACTAATTATTTAAAGAATTACAAATTCAGCCACGTTGGCATCATTTTTGGCGACTTAGCGACCATTTTGGCGACTGGTGTCAAAACTTGAAAAAGTTTTTTTTTTAACTGAAATTTTATAGACACGATTGTTTTGGATGACAATGCGGTTCTTTAATGATAATTAATAGCAAATTAATTACCACTTAATGTTGTGATTCTGTCCTATGTATATACATACTTATATTAATTGTAACTATTTAATAAAAAGTAGCTTAAATAAAAATTTTCTTTGTTGATCTTAGTCAGAATTAATTTAATTTTTTTTATATTGCTTGTTATTGTTTCATTTATAAGCTGTCTCGTTAAACAGTCGACATGAAAGAGGTAACAGGTAGGATTCAAGGAAAAGATCTCTCTTTGAGCTTCCGCGCCATATTTCTTAAAGACTAAAGCTTCGATTGATTTATTGTGTAGCAGCTGCAGTTATGCCACTGGAGAGTCTTTGAAAAATTCTAGTCGAACTTATCGATCAGAAATCTCGTGAGGTTAGTTGCTGATCCATTTTAATTCGCTCAAATTTCAGTTAAAATTCGTTAATGTAAATTTACCTACCCCATGGAGCAGAAAACAGCAGGAACGGAGTCCAAAAGTCCCTGCCGCTAAAGTGTCATTGGCATCATCCTGTTTAAAAGAAAACTGTCCCAAGGAGACACTAATAAATTCAAGACGAGCTAGATAGGTAGGGAGCTAGTAAGAGGAGAAAAGTTTTCATTCTCTGGACTTCATATAGTTGAGATACCTGCATCTAAATCTTGTGGGAACCCCCCTGGGTTCCCCACTGGACACTAAGATTGAATTGAGGCAAATAATTACCAGACGACATTTTTACAATAACAAATAATATTTATTCACTTGAATCGATTATCAACCTTCTATATACAAGTATAAATCAATATGTCTACGTCAATGCGATCGAACTTTACTATTAAATTAAATCACGAAGTATGATATTAGTTAACTATTAAACTCAATATCGAACGGGTTTACCCCCTCAGGGGGCTCACCTTCTTTAGGTGAGTACGGGTTTCACGCTCCCGAGGTGCCCTAGTGATCTTTTCCTTCTCCCTAGGGGTTTACTGTCTTTGGTAAACACGGGCTTCACGAACCCGGGGAACCCTAGTGAACCTTCTCTATTTTCGGCCCTTTTTCTTGCCATTCCAATTTCCCTTTTCTTCTTTTCCACCTCAGGGGCTCACTTTCGGGTGAGTACGGGAGGCCACGTCCCCGAGGTACCCGAGTGAATTTTGAAAAGAAAAAAAACCCAAAAAAATATTTGCTTGGTTAGTGTTTCAGTTACAGGTCAATATTTAACGTTATATTTAGTTCAGTTAGGGGTTGTTTTGTGGTTAATTTTATTTTGGATATTTTGAGTTTAATTATTTCTACTATTTTACTTTTGGTTTATTTCTTTGGGGTATTTAAAACAAATGCATTTTACTTTTCGATTTACGTAATGTTAAGACTGGTTTTTGAGTCTGACCCGCATGTTTGCCGTGTGCGGCGACCCGTACCGGGGGGAAAGTGGAGTCTGGGGTTCCTGTTGCGTGCCCTTTGGCCCATGCTTCTCCGTAGACGGGAGGCAGGAGTGAGCCCGCTCCTGTCAATCGGCTGGTGATTAGTTCTGCGGTTTCCAATACGGGTTCTTTTGGAATACCAAAGACGGTTGCTTTAGGGTTAGTATTGCAGTTAGGGGTGCCCTAGGTGAACTGGCGGATCACATCCCGAACCTGTACTACTATATCCCAGTACCACCTCTGAGGTAAGTGCCGTGCCTGACGCATGTCAGATGACCGGCGGGCTGCCTCCCCTTGTTGGGCTCCATGGTGGGTGGAGGCGTACTGGGATGAACACAAAAAATTCTCATGGAACCCAGCAGTAAATCTCCTTCATTGGAGCAACAAATTGTACTTAGCATTCAATCCAATCAACAGCAACAAGAATTTAGCGATTCTGCTAGATTCTTTATTCTTAAAACCCCAAACACCTTTTCCGCCGTATCACCTTTTCTAATCGAGAAGGCGATCACAAGTAGCATTGGGCCGGTCAAGACAATTCGCAAGATGCGCTCCGGGGACTTGTTCCTCGAAGTAGCATCGGCGAAACAGTCTTCCGCCCTCAGGACACTACGTAAAATGGCCCATCTTGACGTCACTATCGTTCCTCACAACACCCTCAATTATTCTCGAGGCGTCATCTCGGCAGCGGATTTGTTGAATGTGTCAACAGAGGAAATAAAGGAGAATATGGTGGATCAGAAGGTCTGTGAAGTTCGGCGAATTACGATTCGGCGGGATGGCCAGGTGCTTAACACTAAGCACCTCATCCTGACCTTTTCGACGCCTGAACTCCCACAGTCCGTAAAGGCCGCCTATCTCCATTGCCCTGTTCGACCTTACATTCCAAATCCGCTCCGTTGCTTTCAATGCCAAAGATTTGGTCATTCGAAAACAGTCTGCCGCGGCCAGCCAACCTGCTCTAGATGTGCAGAGGTAGGCCATGATAGCGCAGACTGTAAAGCAAAGGAACGATGTGTCAATTGTAAAGGGGACCATTCATCGTTTTCTCGATCTTGCCCGACATGGATATTGGAAAAGGAGATCACGGCAGTTAAAATTAAAAATAAAATTTCTTATCCGGAGGCTCGGCGTGTTGTATCGTCCCGCACGCCAGTTTCTGGTAAAAGCTATGCGTCGGCAACCAGCAAGACATACCAAACAATAGCCATTCAAGTGGACGCGAGTACAGCTCCAAAATCTACCCAATCCGAATCTGTACAACCGAAGTCTATTGCAGTGGATACACGTAAGACTGTATCCACTCCGCCCACTATTAAAAAAACTCGAAAAACACGCATCAAGGAATCGGGGGTGCAATCCCACAAAAAAAAGAGGTCGAACCTCTCTAAGAAACCCCATGACATGGGAGACGATGTCATGGAAATTCATGCCTCACAAAGCGACGAAAGTCTGATGGACGATTTGTCGCCCAGACCTTCGTCTTCTGGCTCCTTGCGGGGAGCACGTGCGAAGACTTGATGACCTCCTTTATCTCCTGGAACTGCCGTGGTCTAAGAACTCGACTTGATGATCTCAAATCACTCCTCTCCACGCACCAGCCCGCATGCGTTGCTCTTCAGGAGACATTTCTGAAGAGTAACATGACAATGCGAGTGCGTGGTTATAATTGTGTACGACGGGATGTAGATGGCGATACATCTCCAACCGGAGGTGTATGCCTCTTCACGTCTAATCTGTTTCCCAGTAATGTCGTCACACTGCACACATCATTACAGGCTGTGGCTGTTCGGATTCACGTCCATTCTTTAGTCACAGTCTGTTGTGTTTATTTACCACCCAACGATGTTGTGCCACAAGTGGATTTGAATCATTTAGTCAGTCAATTGCCAGCTCCATTTATTTTGCTCGGTGACTTTAACGGACACAGCCCTCTGTGGGGGCATGATGTTACAAATTCTCGCGGGCGACAGATCGAGCAGTTGATTTCTGATCACTGTCTCTGTCTGCTGAACAACGACGAGAAAACGTATTTCCATGCACCCACGAGGACATTTCACTCCCTCGATCTAGCCATCTGTTCGCCAACTCTGCTACCGATGTTGAATTTCGAGGTTGCAAACGATCTGCACAACAGCGATCATTTCCCTCTCCTAGTCTCGCATGTTAATGGTGCGGGGACGCGTTTTCGTCCCCCCACTTATCATTTTCATCGCGGTGACTGGGATAAATTCACGCGGTTAGCGATTATCACCGGCACAATGGTCCAGAACAGGGCAGTTGATGAAGCAGTCTTCAATGTCACTGAAGCTATTCGGAATGCTGCCGATGCAGCCATTCCCAGAACATCCAATTCCCCTCGAAAGCTGTGCAAACCATGGTGGAACGCTTCCTGCCAACAAGCCAAAAAGGAGCAAAGGAGGGCGTGGGGTATTTTCAGGAGGTACCCCACATCTGATAATCTCATAGCGTTCAAACGTGCGAAAGCGTTAGCTCGTAGAATACGTCGTCAATGCCGGAGAGAATCTTGGATCCAGTATGTGTCTTCAATCACATCGTCAACTACCAGTCAACAGTTATGGAGAAAGGTCAAAGCAGCGAATGGCCTTTATCGGGATTTTAACATTCCGATATTGGAAACTTCTACTGCTTTGTATTCGTCACCTTTAGATGTGGCCAACTTGATTGGCAAAACATTTGCTAGTGTGTCCAGCTCCGATTCATATAGCCCTGCATTCCAGGCGACTAAGAATCGTTTAGAGCGGACACCTATCAACTTCAGATGCCGACATCCTTTCCAATATAACTGTGACTTTGACATGTTTGAATTGAAGAGAGCCTTATCATCGGCCCACAATACTAGTCCAGGTCCTGATGGAATATCCTATGTATTGCTTCGCCATTTGAGCGAGGATTCACTAGTAAGTCTCCTTTACCTATTCAACCGAATATGGAGGGAGCAGGTGTATCCTACTCAATGGCAAGAAGCCATAGTGATCCCCATTCTAAGACCTGGAAAAGATCCTAAGAACCCTCTCAGCTATCGACCGATAGCACTCACGAGCTGCCTTTGTAAGACACTAGAACGTATGGTCAATGCCCGTCTCGTTTACCAGTTAGAAAAGAACAAATGCATTCCTCTGTTTCAGAGTGGCTTCCGTAAAGGAAGGTCCACTCTCGATAACATCATTCAGCTGGAAAGCAAAATTAGAAACGCTTTTGTCCGGAGGAATCATTTAGTTTCTATCTTTTTCGATATCGAGAAGGCATATGATCGTACTTGGCGCTATGGGATACTTCGCACTTTATTTAATTTTTGGATTCAGAGGCAATTTGCCTACTTTTATTAAAAAGTTTTAAATCTTCGTACTTTTAGAGTGAGACTGGGTGGCACTCTCTCTGCTCCTTTTACCCAAGCTGAGGGAGTTCCTCAGGGGAGTATTTTGAGTGTCACCCTTTTTATTTGTCATATTTCATCCATCTTAAGTATTTTATCGCCCTCTATACAGGCTTCACTATACGTGGACGATCTACAGATCAGTTGTGAAGGTTCGGACATGCGCCTGATTGAACGGCAGTTGCAAACTGCCGTCAACAACATTGTAAAATGGTGCGACACCAACGGTCATAGTATTTCTGCGAGCAAGAGTTGCTGCGTGCACTTTTGCCGCAAACGGGGTATTCATCCCGACCCCGAAATACGCATCCGTGATATACAAATTCCCGTAGTTCCCGACGTACGATTCCTCGGAGTAATTTTCGACCGCCGGCTCACTTTCCTTCCGCATATTTTACATTTGCGGAAGAGGTGTAAAAAGTCTTTAAACCTCTTGAAGGTGTTGTCAAACACCTCTTGGGGGGCGGATCGAACATCATTACTCCGAGTGTATCAGGCAATCGTACTCTCTCGCATCGACTACGGATGTGTTGCATACGGATCAGCATGCAACTCTACTCTGCAAAAACTTGACCCCGTCCACCATATGGCACTGAGAATCTGCTCGGGTGCGTTTCGCACATCACCGGTGCAGAGTCTCTATGTTAACTGTCATCAGCTTCCTCTAGATCTTCGACGGAGAAAGCTGTCTCTTGCGTTTTATTTTAAGATCTTGTCCGTGCCTTCACATCCTCTGCAGAATGTGTATATGAGTACCAGCATGAAGAGACTTTATGATGCACGGCCGTCTAACATCCGGCCGTTTATGGATAGGATGAAGCTTCATATTTCTGAACTCGACCTACCTAACGTGCGTATCCAGCAAAGGAGCCTTTTCCTATTCCAACCTTGGAATACGCCACGGTTCCTTTATATCAACCCTTTTGCCACTTACAGTAAATCCACTGTAGCGCCTGTCGTCTTTCAACGCGTCTTCGCCTACCACCGCAGTCAGTATAGTCGTTATTCGGCCATCTACACTGATGGTTCGAAACGTGCAGATTACGTTGGCTGTGGAGTCGTGATTGAAGATATTATGCACGGTTATAGGCTCGACACTTCTTGCAGCATTTTCACTGCCGAAGCTGTCGCCATTTACCGTGCACTTCAATTAATCGACTCCACTATGCCCCGTAAATACTGCATCTATACTGACAGCATGAGTGTACTCGAAGCGCTTGAAAACTACCACGATCGCTGCCATCCAGTGGTATGTACAATACTCGACATTACGAGTCGACTCTACAGCAAGGGTTTCGATATCGTGTTTTGCTGGCTACCAAGTCACGTAGGAATCATAGGCAACGAGCAAGCGGACAGCGCGGCAAAGTCGGCAATGACGCATCTGCCGCTAGCTGTTCCGCTATCGGATATGAAGCGCGTCATCATGCATCATATTTTTAAGATCTGGCAGGAATCATGGAGTCAGCAGTTGGATAACAAACTGCACTCTGTGAAACCTGTCATAGGAGCATGGCCTGTGATGCCAATGCGAAGAACTGATGTCAAATTGACTCGTCTTCGCATTGGCCATACTCGCTTCACACACAGGCATTTGTTATTTGGAGAACGTGCTCCTGAATGTCCTTCATGCCATGTCTCTTACACTGTTCATCACATTTTAATAGATTGTCCCGTTTTTAATACTCATCGCATGACCTTTTTTTCATCAATCTGTTTTAACCTTATCTGACTTGGTGGGGGAATCTCCCCACCAAAATCTATTTGCTTTTATAAAGAAAATTGGATTTTTATATTTAATTTGACTTTTTTAAAATGTTTTAACTTTACCTTTATTTTATATATGTGCATGCAGGCATGCACATATATCAAATTTCTTTTTACGCAATTGTATTTTTAATATGTATTTTTACATGGTTTTATACTCTTTTAACAAATGTTTGGCGCAGTATAGCCAGGTTTGGCTCTTGCGCCATAAAACCCCACATTCATTCATTCATTCATTCATTCGAACGGGTTTACCGGAATAAGAGGACCAAGAGGTATACGCAATTTGAATTACTAGCAATCATTAACTTTCCAGTAACTCTATTATTTATTTAATCGTATTATCCGATCATTGAATTTTACTACCTCACTCCTTTCCAGTCGGCTTAAACTTTCCGAATGTAGATCGCTGCCTGACAATCAGCCAGAAACTAATCACACAATCAACTTGAACTTCTTAGCGCTCCGTCTATGTATCTCTTGGCTCGATAGCCTTCTCCGCTAACCTACAACACTCTCCTTATATACTTTGATTCATTCGTATATCCCGTTTCCTTCTTTTAGAGCTGGTTGGAAATATACGCTAATTTACAATCCCCAAAGACGCCCAAGCGTATAAGTGATAAAGTGCCGTATAGATTCGTCACAATCTGGCCATTACCGCCTGGATAGATCTAACCCTCTTGTTTTGAACAGAATATGCCTGGACTCTTAATGGCGTATCATGGTAAACTCGAGAAATTCTCCAATACGAATTCATTTTGAATTTGGGAAGGGAATGGTTTCTGAAGGAAATAAATCGGTAGAATTGGAGGCAAGGAGATCACGATTCTTTTGTGCTAAGTCATCAGCATCTTCATCGGGGACGTTTTAAGGCATATGCCAACTGGACACGAGCCAGGGTCTCGGCAGAGGCACCGTCTTATTCTCGACTCGGCCTCGATAAAGTTACGATCTGAGTAATTTTAATCTCATCAAATTCTATTATGTATGCTATGTTGTTACTGGGATGAATTCGTAAACTCCTTTGACAGAATAATTTGTTTATTTTTAAAATAAGAATAAATAAAAATGAAGAATAACAATTAATGAATTAAGTGAACATTTAAACGCGCGCGTCGTTGCCTAATTGGCTTTCATTATTTTTTAAGAGATTTCGGCTCTATCGATGTGCGTCTGTCCCTCCTGCGTTCTCAACGTCTTGTGTCCTGTTCTCATGTCTCTTTTCTCGCTGTCTCTTTCGTCCGAGTCATTGCCATCTGCTTCCCTTCACAGCCACCTGGAAGGGGGTTCTAAGGGGGGGCTTGCAGTAGCTTGTAGCGCCGTCCACTTCACATGTATATATTCTCCAAAAAACTGGGAATTTCGAACTATATGACATCTGGCAACAGTAGCAAAACTGTCTTATGTTATGTCCGTGTCTAAACTACCACCATGCACCTTCATTACTCATTTAGTCGAAAAGGAATAGTGAATCGAGTCAGATTGTGAGTTCCACAGATATATTTCTTACAGGCTACCATTTACTTGAGTGTTAGACAACGTTGGTCACATACTGTCTATTTAAAAGGGTTGCAGGGGAGAGGCCTACTTTTGCATAGAGATCCAGGACTTCAAGAAGTCATAAGACATTATGGATCTTCATCACAATTCACTCCCCCCATGGGAAGGAAAAATTTTAAGATACAGGCAGTACTTCTGTTTAAGCTCTAATAATTTGGAAACGATATTCTAACCGGTCAGACCGGATTGAGAAATTCCCTTTTAAAATTTTTATGCCAATGTATTCAAATTTAATACTTTGATTTTAATTATGAAAAGTACAATTTAAGCAAAATATAAAAGTTTAATAACGTATATCTTTTATATTTGTAAATAAAACAACCAATGACAGACTACTATCCGTCAGAACAAGACCTCCATTTGATTGATTGATTTATGTCCGTTTGACCCAAAAATTATGTCCTGGATTCGTATTTTTGCTACTTACTGCTACTTAAAACATGTAAATACTCGACAATAAGCCTGTTCGGAACGGATGCTAAACCTACTCAGTGTCGTATATTTGTCACTCTGGACAGTGTCGGATTGTGAGCTTGTCATAAACATCCAATTCATTTATCTTATTTTCAATTCGACCTTATTTTGGCTAGCTGTATCAAGGTTAGGAAAGTTTCGTCCGGAAATGGAAAGCTAGCGTACTGAACATTAAAATGCGAAACTTATTGTAAAGAAAGCGTAAACTTATTATTGCTAACATAATCGAAACATACAATTTGTGTGTTATTTCTATTCAAGGGATATAAGCATAATTAATGATCTAAAAATGATTAAACACACAAAACTATAAAATGTGCTAGTTTTTCTTAAAAATGTGATTCAAAAATATTTTAAACTGATCCATAAAATTGTATATGTAGACAAGTACGTAAATTGATTTCTCTTTTAACAATTATTTATTCTTCTGAGTTTTGTTATGGAACAAAATGTCTTTATATAAAAATTCAAAGGTGGATAAATAACCAGGAAAAAAATTTAATACATTTTTAAAAAATACTAAGTTGTGAAAAAAGAAGAAAAAAAATTAATTCAAAATTATACTCAGTTGAAAAAAGAACTTCAAATGTATGTGTAAAAAATGATTAGAAATTTAATTTTTATGAGCGAGTGAGTGTTTATTAACATTACACTATAAAGCAACCCTAGGGCTATTAGTGACGGATCTCGTAATTTTGAACCGCTCTCAAGGGGTAAGGTTGACACCCCTCTCCCTCTGAACCTCAACACACTGCTAGCGGATGAACTTGGAGTAGACAGACTGATGTGCCTCAACCCCACAAGCTGGAATTTAAGACACGCCAACCAGGAGTCCTTGACCTGGACCAATAGACTCCCGCGGCCACTTAATGTGTATGAAATCTAAATTCTTCTATTTGATATTATATAATCTTAATATCTATCATGTGTATTTTTTCTCACTTAAAAGGATGCATAAAATCAGCCGTTTGAAGTTTTAATTTAAAAGGCAATAAATAATTATTTCATTTAAATACACATTAGGAATCACCATGTATTTTGATTTGTAAAGAAGTACCGAGCCGCAGTAGCCTAATGGTCAAGGTAACGGACTCGTGGCCGGCATGTCATAAGTTCGAGCTTAGTACCGCTGAAGACCCGCCGTGTAGGGGGAGCGATGCACGTTAAATCTGTCGAGAGCTCAAATGTCCTCCCGTTGCTGTGGTGTGGTAGTTAGGTGAGGGGATGCCAGCTCAGGTGCCGTCCTCGTCACTTGACCACGGTCCAAAATGACGAGGTCCGTCGCTAAAAGCCCTGGAGTAGCTTAACGTCGCGACGTTAATATTCACTCACTCACCCTACAGTTTTAATGCATTATGAATTGAGAACAATTGTAAGATTGAGTTACATGTAATAGTATTGTATGGAATTATTTAAAGTTTTGTTAGAGAGAGTCACAGATGTTCTATGTGTGAACCCTTAGTCACATTTATCTGGCAACCCATTTCCACCCAAATGCTTTTAAGGTATTTGAATCAAGTCCATCGCTAGTGGTAGTGATACGCTGTTTCAGCTCCGCTAGATCAACATGAAGGAGAGAGACTAATATCTTGTCCACAGGAAGAAATCACAGTATCAACTCGGATTTTCTCTCTGGGTGGCTATTGGATAAGTAGAATGTTGTAGTCTGCGACTCGACCAATCCATCTTTCCGGGAGATGTGTTCATAGAGGTGATTTCGCACCTTGGCCGACCATTGTGGTGGTGCCCCATCCAATTGGATTAGGAAGTTGTCAATGATGTCCTACAACAGCAGCATCAACAAAAGAGTTAACATATTCCAAAAAGTGGCTACCGTGACAATTTGCCTAATTCACGAACACAAAAAGCCTTTCCACTGCGATCACCGGCATTTTAACTTGTGAGAGGCTGGTACCTCTCTCTCGGGCACCTAGATGTGTGAAAGGTAGGGAAGAAACACTCGACATGATCCAATTAATCTTTATTTACCGCACAAAGGTCGCCCATCCAGTATAGTGGTTAGCGACGCTGACTGCTGTGCCGTTGGGACTCGGTTCGAATCCCGGAGAAAACATGGATGTTTGTAAAATGTACAGTGCCTTCGCGGCATGGGGGTATTTTAAATAGCCGTCAAGTCGCAAGTCCTCTCGTGAGGTTGGTGGAATGGGAAGAGAGGTGGGAGGCCCCTGACCATCCCCAGGTTATTCCCCCTCTAAATTGGTGTGAAACCGAGCTAAATCGTTCTGTCAGCTGTATGGTGCTCAAAGCTGTATGGTGCTAACGACATGCATCACTTATCCCTTTGCCGTGATGAATTTCGTAGGCCTTGATCTGGCCTTTGCTGATCAGGTGACATTCGTAACAACAACAACCACACAAAGAACAGACACAATTTAAAGTAATAATAGTAAGAGAATGTCTCAATGCTCTAACCACGAAAGTGGGACAACGACGGTAAAATGCGTACGATTAGGAGACTATCAAACTTGATCCTCACCTTAATAAGGGATCAAAACTATCATCCGATTTAATCTAATATCAATTCAATCTTAGTGAACAATCATCACTTTAAAGTTAGTTTAGTTTAGTTTTCTCCCAATAAGTCTCAAATCACAATTCTAATATTATACCTTCAGTAGTAATCTCACCTGACTCGAGTATATCTTCTCTCCTACCCTCTCTTCAAGCTAGAAAACCTTGACTATATATAGCAAGTTAATTTAAATATCACGATTCTCTTCTTTCGAAGGGTTGGCTGTGAATAACGCGAATTGATAGCCCAAAGATTTTCCAAGAGGATTAATTGAAGAAACGCGTATAGATCCGTCCCAAATTGACTAGTCACATGACTCGTACTGTTGCTTACGTCACTTCTACCAGGGTCAGACGCAAACTTTAGGATACATCTATCCTACTGATCGCTTATGGGGTGCTTGTCTTTAGTTACTGTTTTACACCATCTGCAAAATGTAATCTTCTTTATGAATCACCTTGTACAATAATTATTTATTTAAACGTACATGATTTAAAATATGGTAATAAGTTCCTATGGCACCTTTTTTGTGGCCCCTATAGCTAAGTGCTCATGGTTCTGCACTCGTTGGGTGGCGAAATCGTGCGGAATCCACCAAATACCCACCGTAGAGAGGCTTAAATCCTCACCTTGGCATATCGCGGACGTTTAGGAAGTGGGGTGCCCACGCAAACGTCATCCCTGTCACATGACCATGGTTCACACGTGATACGTCTCGACAATTCTTTTTCATTTATAAGAAATAAATAAGCAAAATTAAACATTTTAAGGTATTTTTGAAGCCAACTTATATGTAAAAATGCCCGATGAGTACTTTTCTGCGAAGAAGAATATAAGTAAATAGCTAACCTTTTTAAATGCATTTATAATAAATTGGGAAATAAACAATGATAAGATTTTAAGATATGCGGGAAAGAGCATTATGTTTCATTGCAGATAAAAGTTGCATAACGTGCCCTTGATCTTTTTTTTTTATCCGTTCATGTTCCCAGACATAACGGTTGCTTCACTTCATAATATCTATGTTGCACTTTGTGTAATAACGAATAGTGTAGATCCCAATACTAAACTTATAATATATTATTTCGTTACTTAGAGAAAATGATTTTGCAATAGACAGAGCATGCTCAGTCAATCCTCCAATCATACATTGGTAGCAATAAAGCTGTGTATGAAGTATCCGTGATATAAACATGTTTTACATGCTATACCTTATAATATAGTTAAGTACCCATTCTATCGTATGCAGCAAGTATTTTACTGTATATTATAAAACATAAGCACTCATTTTTCTATCTAAGTTTTTGAATTCAGGTCCTATTCATAAACATTAGGGGTCTCCCTTTCATCGTTCATTGTAGTCATGGTCGCATACTCGTGACCAACGCAGCTTCTGATGAATTTTGTTTCAAGTCTTGCTGCCACTGAAGAACTGTATACAGGAGCTGATGGACACTTAATCTGTCGAGGTTTAAAATCCATATGTTAGCATGGTGTGGAATTTTGGAAAGTGGGTGCCAGCTCAAATGTCCTCCTAATCACTTGACCCGGGTTAGACCCAAGGTAGCCAGACCATGACCATTCAGGAACTCGTGGATGGCGTTACCGATTAGTCGGCTCCAGCCCTGATAGCACCAAATATCCGAAGTGTGAAGAGTCTGATGCACGTTAGATCCCTCGTGGTTCAAAGTTCAGTTCAAGTGTCTCCCTCGTCAATTGACTATGATTCAAAATTGTGAAGTCCATAGCCAATAACCCTCGAGTTGTTTTAGATTGGAACGTAAATATTCATCCCTTGACCATTTTGAAAAGGGGAATGAAACGTTAATCCTATGAAATTTATATTCTTCTGAATGTTTAGATTACTGCATTGATTTAAATACAATAACGCATATTTGAAAAACCATAAGGCACTGAAGATTTATTTGGAGTTTTTTAAATAAGTTTCTGAAGATATTTTTGTTTATTTTAATAATTTATTTGTGGGCTCTCTGATCTCTAAGAATGTTAGAATTTTCATATTACAGTTGACAAAAATGAAAACCTTTGCTATGTTTTGCTCTTATGTTATTACAGTGAAATCAATGCATTAATCTAGATTTAAGCAGGAAATTACAATATACGTTTAACAAATTCAAAATGGCCGGTGACATTAAGTCACGATAATCTTCCAGCATAAATAAACGTGCTCTAACACGTGACTCATTTGAAAAAAAAACCCATTTTAACGGCGGGCTTATCTTTTAGTAAATTCTCCCCAAGTATTAGTTATTTAAAAGAGTATTTTAAGGTGTTAAATCAGCACCCTGCTTACACTTTCTCTTTTGAGATTACCTTCGCCGATAATGGTCTCTTTTTGAAAGCGACTCAACCGTTCTCCTCCTCCTTCAAGTTGTGCGTAGGATTTGAAAAAAGAGAAGTAAAAAGATAACATTGCAAATATGAGTGACCTCTTATCTGTCTGCAGCGATAACTTAGAGGACATCGTCACTTCAAAATCGAAAGTTATCGGTGTGTCTGAACAATTCCAGGAGAGATTTAGCATTTTTTCCCCTTGCTTTTTTTTTTTTTGAAAAAAAAATCTGTGACGCATAAAGGAAATGACTCCACAAATAGACCCAGATGTTACTGGAAAAACGAGTGCATAGTTACTATTCGATACTGAAATCATTTTGGTATGTTAGAGTTTTGATTTTTATTTACAGTTTTTAGACGAAGCAATTAAGATTTTAATTCTGTGGAAAATTTAATAAATATAGCTGTTGAAAAAACAGCGAGCGAAATCTAAAATTCTGCTTTAATGTGCAATCATGTGTACATTTAGTATGTAATATTTGTTAAATGTGACAGTGAATCCGTAGGATAGAACCCTCGACCTATGGATCCACAGCCGAGTAACATACCACAAGACAAAAGTGATCACCCTTGGCCGGAGGCTGTTACCAGCTTATGTAGATACCGCTGCAGTACTCTCCCACCATTTAGTCGGTAGATCCACATAAGCTAGTAACAGCTTCGGAGAGGAGTGATCTCTTTTGTCTTGTGGTATGTTACTCGGCTGCGGGACCGAGCGTCACGGATTCTGTCCTTCCGATGCTTCCACAAGTAGTTTAAATCAGTGGTCCCCAACCCCCGGGTCGCTGACCGGTACCAATCCGTGGATAAAATGGTACTGGGCTGCCCAAGGAACATTAAACTAATTTCATTGTATTCATCTCAGGTGTATACCACTTTCAATAGGAATCACTTTATATTCCATGTGAAATCACTTTACATTCATTTTTGGTGTAACTGCACTAATTTTGAAGGTATATTTAAATACAATTCAATTAAAAATATTAAACCAAAACAATCTAAAATAAAAACAATCGAAGTCTCTCCCTCCCCTTCCCTTAGCGAGCCGCGGTAAAATTATCAAAGGCTGACCTGGCCGCGAAAATAAAAAAGGTTGGACTGCACTAGTTAAAATCATGCGTCTGTGCACAGTTAATTTCAAACATTCACTTAGGACTCGATAAAAAATGTATTCGGAGTTGGTTGTTTCTCCCAGAACAGGAGAAGGGGGCTTTGTTCCCTTAAGGCTGTTTTCGGTCAATGTTAAAGGATAGGGATGAAACGGCAAAGACATTTGTGGGTAGGAAAAAGCTCCAATAATAATAAAAAATTTTATGGATATAAAGAAAATAATTGTTTAAAGGATAGTGTTTTTTGAATTTTGATTTTTTTTGGAAAATTACACAGTTTTCAGCATTTTTGCAAAATGAAATTTGACTTTTCTATGTTAAAGTATAGGAGGTGGAAATGCAAAAGACATTTTAACAGAAAAAACATTTTTTTATAGTAGAATTAAATAGTATATAAGAAAGCAAGCTTCCCTCTTTGGACTAGTGTAGCCAGAATTAAGTTTTATGTTTTTCTTAATTAACTTTTTTAAATTTTAAGTTCATTCTGAATTATTTTTGGCGTAGTTAGGACTATCTCAAACAGATGGCACCACCATCGTTTGAAAGCAATTTATTCTTGGCTACGAATACTTATTTTTGGCGATATCTTTCTGAAATATAGTCGCCAGCTGAAATTATGGTAACTTGCAAATTGTTACAAACAGTGGACAATGGAAAAGATTTATGATGTACAGAGATTTAACATCTCAAATCTGACGAACTTTCCGATTTAGGAAAGTTTTAAATATTTTCTGCATGTGTGCTTTAAAAAAAAATCGTTTATAATTATACAGCTTAGATTTTTTTTTTTTTTGTCTGTTATTGAAGGAATGTCTGTAAGAATATTTATAAATTCTGCGAAATGACTTAACGAAGAATGAAAGTATACTTACTTTATACTTGATCGAAAGTTGTGAATTAACTCTAAAGAACACAAATTACTACTCCTTGCTCACAAATTAAAATTTTAATCTAATTATTGTAATGCAATTATTATTATTATATTATTATTTTCTTTTTAACTAACAAAATTTTTTTTTCCCATCGATTTTATATTTGACGTAAAACTTTACCATAAACCATTGGAACAATTATTAACACAAAATATTGTTTTCTAATTTAATTAACAGAAACTTATTTTTCAATTAATTATGTTCAGATTCTAAGCCACCCCAAATTCTCAGCACATTTTTTGTGAAAAAAATAGTGTAAAATATATTATCGATATATGATATATTTACGGAATGAAAAGTGGCTGCGATACCTAGTGGTCAAGGTAACGTACTCGTGGCTGGCGTGTCATGAGTTCGAGCCTAGTACCGCTGAAGTTCTGTCGTGTAGGGGAGCGATGAACGTTAAATCTGAGAGCTAAAACGTCCTCTCATTGGTGTGGTAGTTAGGAGATGGGAGGTGCAAGCTCAATCGTCATTGACTATGGTTCAAAGTTACGAGGTCCGTCACCAAAAGCCCTCGTGTAGCTGATCAATATGACATTTATATTCAATCACTAACTAAACGAAATATAAAAAAATAATAAAGGTGAATTAATAAAAAGTGAATAATTAATTTACTTTACCAGCATTAAAAACTTTTTTTCAGTCTTCGAATCTAAGCTGCACCAGAATTTTTGTAGCCTAAGTATCGGGAAAAAAAAGTGCGGCTTAGATTCGAATAAATTCGAAGAAAAATTCAGTGTAATGAATGTTCGCTACATGTCTAAAGACATGTGCCAGTACAGATATACGATAATTTAATGGAAAACCATCTTTCAAAATTAAAAAAGTACAAAATATCTATGATTTAGAGAGCGAAACTATAGGGGGCAAGCATCTTCTGAACGATGGAGATATGAGAGATCGTTGAGACTCTCATCTTTTTCAAAGAAATTGCTTGCAGGAAAAAATCTACTCCGTGTTCGAAACTTGTGATGCGCATTGTGTATGGTAGAGACTTATGCAATGCAGCAATGAAATATGGATTGGCAAACGAGGAGATCGCTCGGAAGCAGTATGAGAGAGAAATATTCAACTGAAGTAAAAATATGTGGCTTATTTGTGGACAAAGATGAACCCTTTTTGTGTGCTTCACCCGATGGATTGGTTGGTGATGATGGACTCATAGAAATTAAATGCCCTTATTCTGCGAGATTTGAATCAAATCCGCTGGAATTTTTAATTACAAAAAAAATAGTCTAGGTTTCAAATTTTCCAATGAAAGGGGAATCTATTTACCATTAAATCATAAATTTTACTTTCAAATACAAGGTCAGTTATTTATTACACAACGGAAATGGTGTGATCTGTATTTATGGTGCAAAAAGGATTCGTTAACTCTGCGTATAGAGGCAAACGAAGAGTTTTGGAAAGGAATTATTCAAAACTATAGAAAAGTTTTATTTTAAATGTGTTCTTCCTGAAATTCTTGATGGAAGAGCACCACGAAATATGCCTTTGAGGGAGCCGTTATATATAGAGGAATCTAGTAGAAGCAAAAAACAGAAAATGATTGATATAGGTTAGGAAATGAAACCTATATATTATCGAATGATTATTTGATTAACGTCAAGCTTTGAAGCTTCACTGGGACTATCGCCGACCTCGTCATTTCGATCAAGTGACGAGGACGAAATCAGAGCTGGAACCGCGCAATCTCCCAAAATTTCCACCATTAGCAACATATAGTATCATCTACTTCAAACATCTGCTTTGAGGTTCAGCCTTCTACATAGCGGACGGCCGCGGTAGCCGAGTGGTATAGGTATCGGACCGCGGCTTGCCTTGCCACGAGTTCGAGCCCAATACCATTAAAGACCCGCCGTGTAGGGCAGCGATGCACGTTAAATCTGTCGAGAGCTGAAACGTCCTCCCATTGGTGTGGTGTGGGAGTTAGGACAGGGGGTGCCAGCTCAGGTGTCGTCCACGTCACTTGACCATGGTTCAAAATTACGTGGTCCGTCGCCAAAAGCCCTCGTGTAGCTGAACAGTGCGACGTTAATATTCAATCAATCAATCAATTCTACATAGCGGATCTTCAGCAGGGACACCAGAATTCAAACCGACGATGCAACACCACGTCGATCACGAGTTCGTAACCATGAACTCTTGCCTACTGTGACCTCCTATATCTTCTCGAACAGGATACCGTAAAAACTGTCCGTGATATATATTTTTATAATTAAGTATATTACTTAGCCATTTATTTGGATTCCTACATAGAATGAAACTATTATTTTGTTACCAAATATGCCCAAAAATTAAACAATAATGCAATTTTCTTTGATTTAAATATAATGTTAACTTCCAAATTGAAAAATTGTTATTGACATATATTCATTAAATAAACATAAATTTCTTAGAAAAAATAAAAGCAATGTTTATATATTATATGCTTGATAATTAATTGCCAGCCTATTTTCTCTCTCTCCCTTATAATGATATTTTAATCGTTCTCTAAAGTTACAAAAGTAATTTTAATTTCAAAATATCTCTTTCTTTCTTCCTTTTTTTTTTTTTGCTGAACATGAAATAATTTTGTAATGCTTATTTTCATTTACGTACCATTTCTTATAAAAAATATTTTTTTGAATTTAAAAATTATTTTACAAACATACGTAAAATAATGGTCAAAACCATAATTAACCAGTTTTTAATGAAATAGCTGCATACTATCTTAGAAAAATATCAAAATTGATAACCTTTAACCTTTTTACATTTATATATAAAACTACTTTTTAAAGAAAACTATTCAAAATTGTTTCCCTTAAACCTTTAATAATGTAATATAGGTGTAAGTGTATACCTAATTGGAAATTTCTGAAACATTTTTTTTTTTTTGTACATAAGAACTTTATTTTGTAATACTTTTAGAAACATTTATTATTCCATTATAAAAGAATATTAAATCGTTTTTCTTTATATGTAGTGTCTACTAGATTGTGAATATTCCATTGTTTACTGTACCGGGACCAACAAAACAAATTTATTCACGTTAATACATTGTTTTTGCACAACTAAATCGTTTTGTAATGGAAAATGAACTTTTTTTTTTTATTTGTGGATAAAAACACCTATAATCAAGGAGAGCGAACAACTTATTGACATTTTAAAAGACATTTGACGGTAAAATCTATATTAAAACAAGAACAGCTCCTAAAATTTAGATTGCAAAATACATAGGATTTTTCCATAGTTAGAAACGAATAAAGCATTCATAACAAATTATCAGAATCCATGAGTCGAAAAAGTAAGAAAGCCATTTTAGATCTCTCTCATGGTCAAGAGTCAACACTATTTTACTCCCAAAAAAAAAAAGAACAAGTATTTCGTTTCACAGTCGTAAAGACTGTGGCCCTCTTCCCCCCTGCAGAGAAAGGGGAGGATTCTATTGAAGGAAGTGCGCTACACACACAGAGATTTTTTTTTCTTGCCTTTTTCAAAATCAACCAAAAGCGGAGAGCAGAGTGCACGCGATCTTCTCTTTTCAAACAATTAAATCTCACCAGCAATGACATCCAATAATTCACAAAATAGCTGTAAATTTATGTTTCGAGATATCTTTCCGATTTTTCGAAATTTCGCAATTGTCCATAATTCTGGAGATCTTCGTATAATAAGGACCATTAAATATTTATCATCTTCCATCCTCTCAAAAATTGACACATTTGTTGAGTAATTCAGAGTACCTCTGAGAATTGTACCTCTCGTGAAATAGGTTGCCAACCCCTGTTCTATTGTATAAAAGTAAAATTGTATAATACTGTTTGTTCATTAAAACGTGAAATTTAATTTTTCATTGCTTTAAATCCACCTATTCTTCCTTTAAAAATCATTTGTTCAAGAAAAATTAAACAGTTTCGTTCTGTACATTATTTATCTAGAGAATTGATCGACAAACTGTGTTCCACGAGTCCCAATAAAAAAAAATGGAAAGAAAAATTACAAATATGTATGCAAAATGGATTTATGTTCTCATGAAATTCGTTTAGTCACAATTATCTAAAGATCATAGACTAAAATTAAAAATTTTATTTATACATAATTTGAAAATTTTTTAACTTTTTTTATTGTAATATAATAAATGAATTTTAAAACTTTATTTTATGCAGTAGATTGTGAATATACTATTGTTTGCTATCCCGAGTTCCACGAAGTAATTTTATACTAGTTAGTACAACGTTTTGAAACCTTTTACATTTGTGGGGGAAAAAACACCTATAATGAAGAAGATAAAAAAAAATGTATCGACATATGAACAGATTCGATGCTAAAATTTAAATTTAAGCTAGAAGACCTACATTTTATGTTACCAATTCATGCCATATACGCAGAATTTCTCACACAGCTATGAACATTTTCATGCCATTCACAAAAATGTATTTAGAGAGTGAAAAATATTTTTAACGCGATTGGCAACAAAAACAAAATACAAAAACGAATTGAACACGGAATATAAAATGCTACTGCAGATAATTTTAAAAAGCTTATACGTCGATAGTTTGTGTAAAAAATTGTGAACACATATCTCAGTTACTAAGTATAATGCATGCGTAGGTGACATTTGGATCACAAATTTATATTATCAATGAGTAAATAACATTAAAATTACATCATAAAAGTTTTTAACTAAAAAATAAAATATTTTTTTAAAATTGTCTTTACATATAATATCAAAATATGTTTATCTATATACTTTAAATATTATTTTAAGATATATTCCTTCAGCGAGGAAGGGGTTTCCTCGAAAACATGTTACAGTTCTAAGGGGGTCCAAGAGTTGAAAAAGTTTGATGATTGACCAATGTCCAGACATGAGAAGTCTTTCATGGTCAAGATTCACTGCTGCTTTAACCCCCTCGCCCGAAAAAGAAAAAAAAAAAAGCTAACATTTATTTTACCAGTTTGACGACCGTCACCCTACCCTCCCTTAGCCCCCCGCGTGTTCCCTTTCGCTGAAGGGGAGAATTTCATTGAAAAGGTTACCCGAGAGAGAAATTTGTGCCCATCTTGGGAATCTTGAGACAAATATTTGTGCCAAAAATTTCGCAATAGCCAACGCCATCTAGATGTCATGTAAGGTGTTAAACTAATGGCCCGCCATCACCTTAAGCCCTTTCGGTGAACTCAGTCCAATGGTCATTCTACCAGGGGACCTCGTATAACTTCAACGTGTGGCATTAATAAAAACTATCAATTCCGTAAATATCTTTCATCTTATACTGCCTCTTTCTACCCATATCGCCTTCTAAAAGAGAACGTTAAGTGAAAATTTAGTTTAAAAGGTTTTGAAGGTTTTACTTTAGACAAATGAGGGCCATAACAATATTTAGACAAGCAAAAATTTTCCGTCATTAAAGTGCTTGAATTTTACATGTACTGGGAAGTACGAATGAATGACTGTGTTTAAAATATTTATATATCTCGGAACCGCAGCCCGTATTACAATAAGTGATTGTGTGAACAAAATTAAAGTAAATTTTTTGTTACAAATGTTCAATGTGTGACTTTTGTTACACGACAATCATCTAATCTGTAATAATAAAGTTTGTTCCAGTTTCTTTGTACTATCACACAATGTCAAAGAGTTTCCTATTACTGCGCAAATGTGTTCTTTATAAGTTTTTGCAGCATTTTCGGCACTGGTAGTTGACGGTGGGAAAAAAAATTTAAATATTTTTTCTTTAATTTCGTGTAATATTTATTGTAATATGTGTAACAGTTTAAAAAAAAGTAAAATATGGGCATTCCCTTGTGTTAACTCCGTATTTATTTATAGCAAGCCAGATTTTTGTCAGTAAGAAGGATTTTTATCTCAGGGCCTATTATTCCTTTTTACGTTGCTCTTTGTTTTAATTTTTAAATATCAACAAATTTCTATACTTTTCGACTCGCCATCAGAAAAAAACAATGTATTCTATTAACTATTGTAAGATATTGCCATAATCTGGATACAAAATTTCGTTTGATAATGAATATGGAACTGTTACGAATATACGAGTAGATATCAGCTGAATATAAACGGTAAAAACAATAATATATGAGTAATAAATAGAAAAATATTAAAAAATATTTTTTATATTAAGGTACTAAGGAGTGTGCGTAAGAAACGTGATTTTTCAAAAGCTTATAAATGGATATTTTTTTAATATTTTTTGTCACTTGGATTAGAATACATCTATAAAGCTATTTTAGGAATATTATTGCAAAAAAATATATATAAATGCAATTTTTTGGCAAAAAATAAACCTAGAATTACCAATTTTTATAAAACCTTCTTTACTTTTATGAAAATTTCTTCTAAAATAATAACATTTTGCCTATATATAACTCGGACCTATGTACAGAGCCTGAACTAAGATTTTTGACTTGTACAACTTATAAGTGGATAGATCCCCATATTTTAACACATCATTCACGTTCAAATTTTAACAACAAAAAAAACACCGATCATTATTTTAATTGTTAATAACTCCAAAAATGATGTGAAATTGTCAATAATTGTAGTTCGGGCTCTCTGGAGAAGTCTTAGTTATTCAAAAGCAAAATATTATAATTACAGAAGCATTTTTCATAAAAGGAGAACGTTTTGAAGATAGGTAATTCTATATTCCTTTTTAGCCAAAATATTGCATTCAAATAATTTTTTACTGTAATATATAAAATTCTTAAAACAACTTTATTCAGGTATTTTATTTTAAGCGACAGTAAATATTTAATATATATATATATATATATATATATATATATTCGTTTGTACGCTTTGCAAAATCACGGTACAGAACGTAGTCAGATACCTTAAGTAGTTGAAAAAGAATTTTCAATTTAGGTTGATAATTATTATATATATATATAATATTCTATATCAGAACCACAGTACAGATGTTTGTTACTTGGAACTTCTAGCCTGTGACATTGGTTTCTCTCCATACTTTTAGTTTTAAATGAAATAGATTACTATGCATTGTACGTAATTAGATATCATACAGTTTTGATGTATTAATTGAATTGTTTTTCATTCATATGTGTTTTGGATGATGTGTCGCAAGAGATCTCAGTACGAGGAATATAAACCAGCCAACCGATCAAGGAAGCTCTCCAATTTTAACTTTGGGAGTTCATGGATAACCAATTCTTACTTTGAAATATTGATCCCATTAGAAAAGAATAATGCCGAGAAATATATTCCCAGTCTCTATCATGAATCTCTCTCCGGGGGTTAAAAGTTCAATTCCATGAAAGCATATATCTTATATGCGGAAGTGATTCAAATGAACACTGTACCATCGATCCCAACATCGAAGGGGAGTATATATCTTGTCTCAAGTTCCCTTGAACTCTTGATATCTAATTTCTATTCACCCCGAATTGATTTCCGTACAAAGACACGGTGATTGAAGCGGTCAGCTTAAAGAGGGCGTAGGCCGCTGTTAAAATTCAATTTCATGTACGCCTTCTTAAATCCGAGAACCCTTCGGTGTGTTATGCTGCCGAAAAACGGATACACGACACCCTCTTCGACGCCTCCTATCAACACACCTCCATCTCATGTCAACCCCAAACCCCGTAATCTTTGGCTGCGAACAAAATCGTTCGCCGGTGGATTATAATTATGATGTGAAAAATAACAAAACAATATAATCATCGATAATTTATATCCGCTTCTCTATCGGATAAAAAAAAAGGGAGAAATATTGAATGGATTGAATAAATGTTCCAGTTAATTTTTGAAAGGCGGAAAATAATTAATTGTTGGCTCCTGTATTCTTATTAATTTCACTACACAAAAGAAATTCCTTTTTCGTACTTGGATAATTATAATAATAAAAAAGATTTGACTAACTTGAGTGAAGTAATATCCTTGTTGCTATATACTACGATTTTTTAATTTTCAGAAAAAAAAAATTCATTGATCGACCCCCCGCCTCCCTCCACCTTTCCCCAATGAAATAGCATCGAAAATGTTCCATACTTTTTTCGTGTGTTGTGGGAAATTGTCATATAATTATTGGAGTATTTTAAACTGATTTTCATTATCTGTTACAGCTTCTGCTCTGTTATTATTGAGCAACTTATTCGATCTTATCTGCTTTGATTTTAAATATCTGTTATGAAACATAAGCTTTTTCCTTTCAGTGAGTCATACATTTCTTCTACTATCTATTTAATGATAATTCGACAAAAGGAAAGTGTGATAGTTAACAGTTAAAGTACTTAGTTTTTTTTCTAAAAAAGAAATTTTTTCATCTATTATAATGAAATACTTTTTTTCCTGTGTAAAAAGTAATATGGCACTTGCGAATAAATAATGTAAGCATTCGTTTCGGAAAAGAAATACGCATTTACGTAAAAGAAATGATAAGTAAATATTACAGTATAATAACAAAAAAATTCTAATTTTTTTCTAGTGGGCCCAAAGCCAAATGTTATGGTTCTGCAATCTTTTGTAAGATCCAACATGTGGCCCCCAAACTGACTTTGCACAGGGATTCTAATATTCTCTGTTACGCCATACTGAAAACCCTCCGTGTAAAGAGGCTAATGCACGTTAGGACGACCAGCTCAGGTGTCGTCCTCGTCACTGGACCTTATTTCAAAATTACTAGGCCTGTCACCAATAGCCCTCGTGTTATTTATAGTGTGTGACGTTAATAAACTCTCACTCACTCTCTCATTTAAGAAACTAAATTAAGTTTTTATACTTATATTATTTTAAGTTAATTATATTTTTAGATCTTTGAGTTTGAAACATAAGTACGTAAGAAACTTAAAAAATAATATTCGGTAAAACTCCTAAATAATACGAGCTTTCTCAGTGCTTCGAACCGAAACTGAACCGAAAACTGGTTCGGAATGAAACCGAAAAAAAAATCTGTTTATTTCGGTTCGGTATATCGTCATTTATTTTGTTACCAACTTATTAATATTTTCTAATTAAACGTCAGCACCATATAATTATCATCATTACATGTACATTGCTTCTCAATTTCCAGTTTTGATGTTCACAAGTACTTTTAGGTTTCAGTTTCGCATGAAACTACTTGTAAAAGGCAAATTTAATTTATTTGAATAAACTCTAAGTATATAGATATTTTTTAAGATAAATATATCGATCTGAGTTATATTTTTTGCATCTTAGTATGTATATATAGACTGCTTGCACAGACCAGGCTGTGTAACATTTAAAGAATATTTCGAACAAATTATTTTAACCCTTTATCTACCACATTATGCTTTACTGCAGTTTTTTTCATACAATATATTTTTTTTGAATTACTACATTGAAAATTAAAGGATATACGTAAACAAAATACTCAACTTTGGAAAATTTAATCCTTTAGAGCTAATTAATTAATTAAAGTTATTCAACTGTAAAATTAATTATATACATCAGGGGTGGTGAACCTTCATGGATCAACGCGCCATTTTTTCTTAAGAAATATTTAATGAGGTATAGACGTGCCGTGTCAAATAATTTTGACTTGTGATTAGTAATAAAATAATAAAACTAAATGCTAACAACACACACACAAAGCTCTTTATTTACTACAGAAAGATACATTTTGTATTTTATAGTAGTTAATGTCTTAGCTAAATGTGTAATTCAAATTATATATAAAGTAACATTAGCGTGATTTCTGCTGTTGTAGATTAGAAGACAAATTATATTAGGATTGGGTAAGATGTTACTTTTAGCAGAATGCATGCTGAATTAGAGTCATCTGCCAAATGGTTTCTAAGCGAATCTTTAATGTTATTCATCCCTGAAAATAATGACTCGTAGGCATAGGTCGATAAAAATATGGTTAAAATAGCATGAGCCTGCTTCTTCAAACAGTTGAACGTATCTGGAATCGAATTCAATGTTTCGAAAATTTCGTTCCTGGCATTTTTACTTATATTGTTTGTTAATCTTTCTGTTCCAATCAATTCTAACTTTTTTCCTTGTTTCAATAAATTTTTGAATCCATATTGAACTAGACTAGAAATCAATAAGTTACATTTCAAAATAATTCTTCAATTTCCAACCAATTGAATTGGGGCAGGTTCAGTTTATCAAATGATGCCACATCAGGGTACATAATAAACTTGAGCGTTTCCGATAATTCTTTGGACTGAGAAAGTCTCATTGAAAATTCCTTGATTGAAGAACCAATCGTGGTTGATCGTTTTGATCGGTGGCGTGCCCAAAATATTGTGCCACGTGCCAACGATTCTCCATCCCTAATATACACTGTCCACTTAAAATAAATAGTCAAATAGTTTTCTAAGGTCTTCGTTAACATACAAAAAAAAGACACTTATCTTTTGGCATTAACTTTTTTTTGGAACAAAAATGGCAATCTTCGCAATCCGCTGAAAATGCAACCTCTGCTATAAAACTGTTCGCCTTCTTCGCTAAAATATTCATCATAGAATCCGTTCTGCCATATATTTTGGAAGAATGGATTTAAAGGAATATTCCTGCTTAGTACCGTCGGAGTATTCGTAAAAATGATTATTCTATGTAATTTTAAAGTGAGTGGTACTTATAAATACCATCGGTAGATAAAGGGTTAAATAGCAAGAGAGAAAACATAATCTTCTACTGAAAGCGATGAAAATGAAGACGATTTAGAAATTTTTTTAAAAAGTGAAGAATTGGCAAAAAGAACGCATCTATCCCCTACTCCTACCGAGATTGACATTGAATTCATTTTAAATAATTTTGATAATGTACGAAAGCTGGATATAAAACAGAATGTTTTAAATTTCTGGGAAGAAAATAAAGTTACCAATCCGCACTGTAGTAGCTGCAGCTATACAAGTTTGCATTGAAAGGACGTTTTGATAATGGATAACAATGCCTATATGCTTGCTTTTTTCCACTCACCACTCGTATCGTACATGCTGGTTAATTGCATAAAAAGAATAAAATCTTGTAAATTTGGATCGAATTACACTTTTTGCTTATGATCAAATTATATTTTTGGTACAAATGAGAAGATACATAAAATAAAATTATTCATCCGTAACTGAACCGAAATCCGTTATTTTTGGTGGAACGAAAGCCGGAACTGAACCGATATATATTTTTATAGTTGTACCGGAACGAAAAAAATTACGGTTCGCGGTCCTGAAATTTCCTTTTCTCTCTTTTTCGTGCTATCAATGTATCTCTATATTAATATGGAAATACTATACGAAATTGCGTGTTACGAAATTGAAAACGTTACATGAATCTCTTGCGACAATTTGTACATTTGAATACCAGTTTACACGTGTGGATAAAAGAGATTGGACATTTCCATTCATGCACAAAGTGTTCCCGCCAGAGACACGTGTTCGATAAGATATGGAAAGAAAAATAACAGCAGCAAGAAGATCACTCGTTGATAAAATGAGTCACAGAAAAAATGTGTCCACATTTTGAAAAGAAAGTGTGATAAAATAAGCCATCCTATTGTAGGTATGAGTGAGAGGAAAATTTTGAGTTTAGGCAGGTTTTCAAATTGTTTATATCCGTTGCCATGATCAAGTAGAAAAAGGATAAACACGTTATAGTAACTGTTATGATCTTAGAAAAATCTAGTAAGTGTAACAGAGAATGTCAAACTTGGTGGACCCAGAAATGTGGCATGAGATTAATTAAGGCGACAAAGCGGTATGTGTTTCATATTCTGAAACAGTGGTATGTACAGTGGACCACAAAAGTGTTCGTACACTTGCAATTTCCTATAAAATTTAATGTTTCCGACTAATAAAAATTAATGTATTGGAATTGTAATTTTTTTATGATATCTGCAACTTGTTCTTAACGAAATGACATAATCTGTTTTTTAAAAATAGTATAACTCTTTTTTTAAATAAAATTAATAATCAAGAAACTACTGTAACATTACGCCACAAAAGTCTTCGTACACTTAACAAATATCTCAACATAGCTTTAAATATTGTATTTCTTTCTTATTCTAGTTCTTAGTAGGATATCTTTTAGTGTCCAAAACAACTTTTAAGCTTCATGGTATAGATTTAATCAGTTATTTGTAATTTCTGCATCGATTTTCGACCATTCTTCTGTGTTTATTGTTTTCACTTCACATTATGTGTTATATGTCATGTTTTCTTTTTTAAAAAAATCAAAACCACAACAAATATGTTCTACTGGGCTAAATAAAGTGATTGAGGTGGTGTTTCAGAATTCGGGGACAGTTATAGAGACATCAGTGGCCTACATTGAGAGCAGTGTGCTTGGCGTCATTATCCTGTTAAAAAATGAAGTAGTCTTCTATATCCAAATTTTGGGCGGATAATTTAAAATCTCTGTATAAAATATTTAAATAGAACTCATGATTTACAATACCACCATAAAAAATACCTAATTCTCTGAGGCCGGTTTACACCTTTACGCAAGAATACTTTCGGTAAAGGAGTTCATTTTCCACATATAAATTCATGGGATTAAACTCCTCATTTACATATCTATAATCTATAATATGCCATCGGAAACAAAAATGTAGAATTTACTGTCATACCAATCAATTTGCTGTCAATTTTGTATTTTCTGAAACTTAATCCCGAGAATCTAGTTGGATGAATTAACAATGGAGGTAAAAGTGTTCTTGCGTGGGGATGTAAATCGGCCTCAGATTTAGGTAATTTGGTATTTTTTTATTGTATTGTTAATCATGAGCTCTATTTAAATATTTTAAAGATAAATTTTAAATTATCCACCCAAAATTTGGATATAGGAGACGAATTCATTTTTTAACAGGATAATGACGCCAAACGCACTGCTCTCAATGTACGCCGCTGGTGTTTCTATAACTGTCCCAAATTTTGAAACACCTCCTCAATCACTTTATTTAGCCCAGTGGAACATATTTGGTGAAATTTTGATTTAAAAAAAAAAGAAAACATGACAAACACATAATGTGAAGTATAAACAATAATCATAGAATGGTCGAAAATCGATGCAGAAATTACACACAAAAAACCGATAAATCTTTATTAAGACGTTTAAAAGTTATTGCGGACACTAAAAGATATCCTACTAAGTACTAAAATAAGAAAGAAATACACTATTTAAAGCTATGTTGAGATTTTTGTTAAATGTACGAAGACTTTTGTAGCGTAATTTTTTAATAGTTTTTAAATTATTTTTTTAAAAAAATAGTTATGCTATTTAAAAAAAATTGACTATGTCATTTCATTAAGAACAAGTTGCAGATATCATAAAAAAATTACAATTCGAATATATTAATTTTTATTAGTCGAAAACATTAAATTTTACAGGAAATTGCAAGTGCACGAACACTTTTGTGGTCCACTGTAGATAACGGATATGAATGTAACGGATTCTAAACACATTTAACTGTTTGAAGAAATTGTCTTATGTTATTTTAACCATATTTTCGTCTGCCTCTGCCTGTGAGTCCTTATTTTCATAGATGAATGACATTAAAGACTCGCTTAGAAACCGTTTGGCAAATGACTCCAATTCAGCTTGCATTCTGCTAAAAGTAGCACCTTATCTAGTTCTAATATAAGTTATTTGTCATCTAATCACAACAACACAGTCAGTAATGTTAATTTAATGTTTATTACACGTATTACTAAAACATTACTACTATTCAGTGCAAAATGTATTTTTTTCGTAGTAAATAAAGAGTTTTGAGTTGTTTGTATTGAGTTTTATTATATTTTTCCAATAATCTCAAGTTAAATTTATTTGACGGCACGTCTGTACCTCATTAAACATTTCTTTAGAAAAAAAATGGCGCATTGACCCATAAAGGTTTGACATCCCTGATCTAGATACTAAGAGATCAATGCTTGGTAAGAATTTCGTATTTGGTTCTATGTTCGTCACATGAATTTTAAAGCATGAACAATTTCTAGAGTGTTATTGATGAGTATCATTACATAATGCAGGAAAAACAGTATCATAGGCAGTATCAATGTTGTTCTGTATAACAATTTACGTGGAGTGAAAATTTTCAATTGAATTATTCCTATTCAAATTACTGCAGATAGGAAAAATTTTTTTAACGTTATAACAATCTCTAAGTTCCTTAGAATTAGAGATTAGAAAGGGCAAAGTGTGATCAAATATTTTTATACTTTGAACAGCACCCGACGATAAAGTAACTAAACTAATCAATTATATGGCTCCTGGCCATGGCAGGCCAATCAGTTACGAATCTGTGGTCGTAGTTAAGTTTGTAGCCAACGATGTTTTGATTTAGCCTCGCATTCGAGTATTTCTTATTACAAGCTTTTATTTAACTTGCAATGTAGTTTGTTCGGGTGGAATCTTGCAACTCAATTTTGAAGCTGATATCTTCAACCGATTGAGCTGAAATTTTGTATACACGTTTAGTTTAGATGACAGTGCATGTTTTGACCATTTATACTCCGATATCACAATTAGTTAAAAAGATATTAGTGAAAAACCTTTTACCCCTGTTAGCTTTTTATTCTGCCAAGCAGTTTATCGGTTTGAGCTTAAAGAAGTTCCGATTTCTCGACCTTTTTTAAAAAAACATCTTATTCTTTCCATCAAATTCAGATAAAAAATAATTACATAATAGGTATTGTATTCTTTATAGCGCATTTAAATAAAAGCTTGTTTTTAAAAAAGTTTTTTTTTTACTTTTAATTAATACTAAGTACTATTATCTAATTCTATAAAGTTGGATTACTTTGTGAAAAAAATTTGTTTTTGTAATTAAGCTAATAAAGTAAATTAATTAGGCAATTAGGCTTCTAGAAAATCACTATCTAGCTCCTATGAATTCTTAACGATAAAACCCATTTCTATCCTACTGTAATGATAATAAAAAAAAAGTTATAGAGGGTTTCCCTTTGGGGGGGATAATCTCGACTGATTACTACTTGTCCCGAAGGTCGTGGGACCCTGGCAGTCAGTTTATGGCCTGGGATGATTTAATTTAGCCACTCATTCAAATCCTAATTCAATCCATCACGAAGAGGGTCTGATGGCTTTAAATCAATCGGCGATCAAAGTTCTTACGTTGGCGGGATTCAAAGGCGGAGAGTTGGGTTGCAGCTCAGGTGTCGATCGCTAAGTTTAACCGTGACTCTAGTTTTGTCGAATCGTGGGCTTGAGTCGCATGTTGAAAGCCAATAAAGACCCATCGTATGGAGGGTTTAATGCACATTAAATAAGTGGAGGCACAAATTTCTCACGTTGGTATGGTGTGGAAGTTTGGAGAGTGGAATGCCAGCTAAGGTGTCGCCCTTTGACTGAAAAAATTATTTCCATCTGAACCAAAATAATTTAGTTTCTTTCTTTTTTCTTGAAATCATGAATCCATCCCATTACACTAAGCATAATTAAACCTCAAGTCCTTACGTGGAGAGTTGTGGAAGTAAAAAGAGCTCGGATATTGTCCATGTCACTTTTGACCGTAGTACGTTGCAAAGAGTTCTTTTGTAAAACGAGAGTGATGTTACTTCAAATCAAATGGAACTAACCATGGTGATCAGTGCCTTTTTTGGTTCCTTCAAATAGTGTGACTTGGAAGTCTGGAGTGATGGAGTGATTTAAATTCAACTGTAATCATTGACTTTATTCAATACGATGCTGTTAAGGTTGTCTGCTCCAAATGCTGAAAGCCTGAAGAAAATTTTAAAAAAATTCTCAGACAGAAAAAAAATGTCAATTCTTGACATTTCGTGACTTTATTTTGTGTCAGTTCATGAAGTTTCTACACATTCATCCATTAATTGAAATAGAGCATAAATGCCCACAAAATTTGGCGATTTTTAAAATTCGATATCGATTTTTTTCTATTTTTGGTAACCTTTCAGGATATTTGGCCTGAATCAGTAACCGCTATCGTTAACTCTATATTTCATTTTTATAGTTTTCTTGAAAATTTAGAAGATTTTCTACAGGAATTCCCTTTAATTCGTATTTTTACAATTCTGTACAGAAGTTGGAAATACATTTTACATCAGGGAAAAAAATGGGTTTATTCAGTTGGAGAATGAAAGTATTTTATAAAATGATCTGCTACCTTCTATATATATATATAGCAGAAGTCTTTAAATTGGGGAACTGTGGCAGGAGTTTCGCAAGTGATCATAATTTGCTTAATCAAAGCGCTAAAATTTTAATTTCTATAAAAGATTTAATTTTTAAAGGCATCCCTTGTGAAAATAAATATAAATAAATATTTTATGGATAAGATAAACTAAATTTGTGTGAGTAGAATAAAGTTTTGTTGTCCGATTTTTTCTGCTCTTTCATCAAGAGGTTTCTTCAAGAAAATGGTAAGCTCAAAAGGATTCCTAAAATTGTAAAAGGGTGAATACCCCTGTTCTACAGGATTAGGAAGACAAAATGTTATATTCTTGAAGCATTTTTGTGTCTTAATATACACTATCTGGCCAAAAGTATCCGGGCACCCAGTGGTATGGACTTAGAGCGTCGTGAGGCACATATTATTATGATGTTGGTTCCCCTTTTGCATGGATGATAGCCTGCACACGTTGAGGAAGACTTTCCACCAATTTTTGATAGGTGACCATAGGAATTGCCTTCCAGGCGTCAATCACAGCTGAAGTGAGTGCTTGCAGTGAGGATGGTCGATTTGGCTGGCTACGTAATCTGCGCTCTAATTCGTCCCAAAGGTGTTCTATGGAATTTAGATCGGGGCTCTGAGAAGGCCAGTCCAGTTTTTGAACACCCATTTCGTCAAACCACATCTGTGCAATCCTCGATGTGTGAATGGAGCAGTTATCCTGCTGGAAGAGAAATGGGCCTTCCCCGAAATATTGCCATAGTGTTGGGAGTGCAGCATTGTCCAGAATCTCCACATACACCTCAGAGTTCATGCTTCCAATCACATGAACTAACGGACCCAGGCCAAACCACGAGAAACACTCCCACACCATTATGCTTCCACCACCAAACTTAACAATGGGCACAACGCAGTCACTAAAGACACGTTCGCCGGGCATCCGCCAAACCCAGATGCGTCTTTCCGACTGCCAGACTGTAAAGCGAGATTCATCACTCCAAAGAACAGTTTTCCACATGTCCACAGTCCAATGACGGTGGGCTCTACACCATTGCAATCGATGCTTGGCTAGTGAGCGGCTGCATGAATCCCAAGTTTTTTAACTCTCTCGATGGACAGTCCTGCTGCTAACACTAATTCCTGATGAACTTAGGAACTCCTGAGAAATTTCTACCAACGAGGACTTGCGATTTTGTTTCACTACCCTTTTCAGAGTTCTGCGGCTGCGTTCACCAAGTATTTTCGGCCTACCGGTTCGTTTTTCTGTCGTTTCACTGCCTTGACTTTTCCACTTCAGTTGATTTAGACTTCTGTAGAATGTCCGCAATCTCACGAACTGATTTCCCACAAAGGTGGCATCCCACTATACTGCCACGATCAAACTCACTAAGCTCCTTTGACTTGCACATTGCCTCACAAACGCATAAGTACAATCTGACAAACCACTACCAACACTTTTATAGCTTTCAATGAGGTTGATTCACAGACATTGAGACGCCTAGTCGAAATCACGTGACGAGGATAGCAACATTTCCCCCCGTTTTGAATCAGTGTGTAAATTTCGTATGCTTGATATGTTTGCTTTTTGTGTGTAAAGCTTATTCCTAAAATTTTATTTATTTTTATTATATTTTTGCATTATCCTTGTTTAATAATTAGGTATGAAGTATTTTTCGTAATTTTTTAGCATAATTTCTGTTTCAGTTTAGTATATTTGTTATTAGGTGTTAGTGTGCGAAGCCGGTAGCTTCTTGCAGTGTTTGTTTATATATTTATTAATAGCTCTAGATTACTTTTTAGCATCCTAATAATAAGTCATTTGTTTTCATGTAGTTTATTATGTTTATTTAAGCATGAAAATGATTTACAGTATAGAATTGAGACCATTGAATTTGGAAAAACTTATCATATGTGTACAATTACTTATTGGTACATGTAGTGTATCACTCCTCATAAATTCAGAAAATAGTGTAATTTATAAGAAACATGCAGATATGAAATGGTCCCATTTTGAAATGTTAATGTTTATACCTTTCGTTCTCTGATTCCCTTAGTAAGTACCAGCTGCAAATATTTAATGTTTTTAGAAATACTATCTCTATAATTTCTCATAGAAGAGTATGGAGAATTCAGAAACAGGAAATGCAAGTAAATGTAATTTTGGAAATGAATTTATACTAAGATTTGTCAATGACATGGATATATTTTTGTTTATTTAAAAATTTTCATACCTATTTCTAATTTTTAACAAGAGATTTATACTTTTTGAGAGCAGAGTGTATAAAATAATAGTTGGTTAATAATGCAAGTTTTTGATTAATAATTAGAAATTCTGTGATGGAAATGAAATTGTTTTTAACATCATTTAAATGTTTGGGATATCTGAAATAATCTCATTATAAACAAACATTTGGTATGTTTTATAGTTTGACTTCCTTTGTAATTATTACCCTTCAAAAGGTTTGAATTTTTTTTAGAAATGCCTGTCTTCAACATTCAGAAAGAAATGAACTTGACTTTTTAAAAATAAATTAAGAAACATGCTTAAAGAAATAGGCTTTTTAATAAAATTATTTTAAAGTAGAACAAATTAAATTGTTTTCATAAAAATTTCTCATATAATCAAGCGGAAAATTCTTATCGGACAGTTTTATTCAATAATCATACTCATTTTAATATACATTATTTATTGACACTTAATTTTAACATTACATGAATACACTATAAGTAAATAAAGCAGACTCAAAAAATGAATGTAACACTATACTATAAGGACAAATAGAGGATCTAACTAACTAACCAGATTAAATGAAATATCCTAAGAATTTTAAAATTTCAGATCTTAAATTTATACAATCAACTTTCTGAATTTACATAAAACAAATTAGAATACTTAAATCATGCAACTTTTAGAGAGAAGTTTCGAATAAAAAAAACAAATACACATATAAAATGGCAATGTAACTATTTTTTGTATACTATCTCGATACAATTTTTTTCATGTCCAATACAATTTCAAGTACAATAAACCTTTGTATAACATTTGTTTATCATACCTGTAAAATTACATATTAAATACTAAAGCTTATTATATTTATTTTTAAACCACCCTAATTTTCCTTACATTAATTTTTACTTTTATTAATAAATCTTTACATTGCATAAAAAATAAAAATCTTTACATTGCATCAAAGTAAAATTGACAAAGGATTTTCCTTTTCTTTTTTTTGAATTTCACACTAATTACAAAATTCCTACAATCTGTTCCTTTAAAAGATACGAAGCATTATCTACTGTTTTAATGGGAATATTTGATTTTTTTACACTGAACATACCAACACTTAATGCATACTTATTTCTACCAGTTATTGTATGTATAGTGTTAAATATACTTCAGTTCATCCAAACAAACTTATTTGGATTAATGTATTGACATGTTATTTTGTTGTCACTGATTATGCATCTAAAGTATCCTTTTATACATAATTATATTTATACTAAAAAAAATTGAAAATGAAACAACATTAAGAAAATAGATTCAGAATTCTTGCTCTGAAGTTTCATGTTCGAAAATATATTAACTTCAAATATAATACTAATTACTTCAAAGTTTGTCTAAGAAATGCTAAATCAGTACTCATACCATTCCAAAATTTGGAACATACATATTAAACTGCCAACTAATTTCGCCAATCAAAAAGACATCCGAATTTTAAAAAAAAATTATATCACTATAATTACTGTGTTCAAACATGATCATGAACAGTTTCCACTATTGGTTGTATATCGTAGCATTTGGCGGTTTTATGATTTTAAGAAATTAGAGAGTCTATATTATAATATACAAGTGCTCCAAATTTGCCCTCTCAATACACGTCAGACAAAAATATGTGATTTTGGACAATTAACCCATTAAAAATAATTTTGAAATTTTTCTGAAATTACCTTTTTTTTTACTGAATTTTGCATTAATGTAGATTATTGCGAACAGCAATTTGTTAAGTTATTCCTTTAAGGGTAAATAGAGAATTGAAAAAGGTTATATTAAAATTTCGAATATTTCTATTGCTTTTAGAAAGTAAATATCCTACAGAATCAAATGTCTATGTAAATCATATTTGGTTTCATGTTTTTAATTACTGATAAATATCATAGAACTGATCCAAGTACACTTCTTGCGTCAATATTTGTAAATAACTCAATACAACAAATTTATTCAGGACTTAAATTTATAAGCAGGATAGTATCAATACAGATGAACCTTTTTGACTTTAATACTTATGTAAAAATTAAAAAAATCCAGAGTATTCTTATGCTTAATACATTTCAGCTGGGGTTCCATAGATTTCTTCAATAAACTGTGTTATACTTCAATAATATGTGTATAGCCTATATGTGAAACTTATCAAAATTAATGAATTTTACATTTTGATAACCCTTGTGCAAATATCAATAAATGTTATCCATAGTAAAAAAATTGTACATCTCTCTCTCTCTCTCTCTGTGACAAATTTATACCAGTCAAATTCTGAAAAGCAGATGTTGTGTTAAGAAATCTCTATACTACATAATAAATAGATACACCACACAAATATTTTATAATTTTTATTTTTTTGTGTAAAAGAATTATGAATTCAAAAATGACATTTTGACCATGCAGGAAAGAACAGGACTTTTACATTCAATATATATACACACAAATTTATCTTCCATAATATACACAATTTAATTAAAAATTTTTAATGTCTTAATTTTTTATCACATTCAGAATGAAATTCTCGATAAATAATATCTTTTTACTAAAATGGTGCTGCGAATAAAGACGTTAAAAATGTTGCATAATTTTTTTTTTACTTATAACTTTACAAAAGGTAAATGGTAATTTGCATTTCTAATGTTTGAAAATGGTTTTTAATTTATCTTCAAGTATAAACAATAATGAACCTGTAGTAAATTAAGATATTTTTTCATTTCTGTAGTGAATGCTTTTCGAAATTTGTTTCCCAAAAGAATAAAATTCTATAGTAATACATGTGGCATGCAGCCAAAAGCAATCTTCGCGCGCAGGCGCAGGCGCAGCAAATCAAAACCAAAACGAAAACTTTAAGGACTCTTTGGAGAAACTTTAACGATTAGAAAAAACAGCGGAAAGAACGCGAGAGGTGCGTGAGCAGGCGTTACCTTCTGCATATCATCGTCAAACTTATCTGTTAGAAAAACTAAAACTACCTTTTTAATTAATTTTTGTTTAATGTTAAATAAACCATAAGAAAGAAAAAAGTCTTGGACCCCTTGTTGTCTCCCACAAATTATGGGGGCTCGGCCGGGATCGATAAAATTTCGATTTTGAACCAAAGTCTAGACAATGAACAAAAGCGTCCGTGAAGGAGACGCTCCACCATTTTTCGGAAACTTCGTTCAACCTGTGTAGAGGTTTGAACTCAGCATGAATACTCCGCCTGTGTAGAGGCCGGGATTGAAAAAAGATTTCGATTTTGATCAAAGTTTGGAACGTGAACAAAAGCCGTCTGTGGAGGAGACGCGCCGCCATTTTTCGGAAACTTCGTTCCGCCTGTGTAGAGATTGGAACCCATCGTCGAAAATTCCGCCAGTGTAGAGGTTGGAAATACCACAAACACCTGCGAAGAAGTGTCAATTCGAACAATTTCAACTATATTACCTGCGAAGAGGTGAGATCTGTGAAATCGAAATTTTTCAATTATTGGATACATCGTACGTGCGAGCAACAAGGGAGCTAGAAAAAAAAGGTAGGATCTTTCCATATTTTTCTAAAATGTATAAAAACGCTCTTAAAGAGAATCTCATAAGAGTTGTTGAGGATCTAGACGGTACCGTGGAAAGTACGGACACTATTGCTATACTAAAGACTAAAATTGAGAACAGTAGTACATTTGAAAGTGATCCAGATTTCGTTAAAACTTTAATTCAAAACTGTATAGATGAGAAAGTATCGCGAAACGAAAGAGAGGTAACTTTAGAAAAACAGAAAATTGAGCTCGCGAAACTACAGTTAGCAAAATTAGAAAAAGAAGTCGAACTTCAAAGGGTTAAAAATAAAGCATTAAGTTTAAATCCTGCAGCTAAAGTCGAAGATAAACAGTTCGAAACTAACATAGAAAATATGATAAAAAGTATTAGAACTTTATCTCTTCCTGTTCCCACCAGATCTGAAAATTTTAATCTGTTCTTCCAATCATTAGAACGCGCATTTTTAACCAAGAAAATAAATGACGAATATAAATCTGAAATTTTAATAAATCTTCTGGGCGAAAGAGCTCATAATGTCTTACTGTATATTAAAGAAGAGGAATTAAATGACTATGAAAAACTAAAATCTATAGTACTCAGAGAATTCCAATTAACCCCTCGCGAGTGTTTAAACTCATTTAAAAATGCTGTAAAATTATCAGGCGAGACATACATCCAATTTGCTGCAAGATTGACGGCAAACTTCCAATATTATTGTTCGTTAAGAAAAGTTAATTCCTTTGAATCTCTATGTGATCTTATAATTTCTCATAAATTATTTGAAACTTTAAATAAGGAAACCGCAACTCATATTGGCATTCGAGAAGCAGAAGATTGGTTCAGGCCTATTGATTTAGCTAAAGAGTGCGATATTTATATTTCATCTAGAAGCGGATCACATAAAGAAACTCCTACTACTTATGGATATACCCAAGACCCCTTTAAAAATAGATCACAAAACTTTAAACCAAAGATTAAAGAGAACTATCCCCAATATCTTGAAAGAGAAAATAATAATTGCTATATATGCGGTGATTCATCTCATTGCTCAAGAGACTGTGAGAAGCGTTTTAAACCTAAAGAATCTAACAGCCACATCCATAATAAAATAAACGTGAATACTTTGAAAGTCGAGAGCGAAAAAGAAAATAGCGATGAATTCGAAAATCTTCAATATGTAAACATTTTTGTAGAAAATCAGCCCGTAACAGCCTTGATCGATTCAGGTTGCCAGATCCCAGTTTTAAATTCCTCACTAATTAGAGTGCAAACACCTTCCGAAGAGATCATAACATTAAGTTCATGTTTTGGCGAACAGCGAATGGTAGAAGTTAAACCGATAAATCTTTCTCTTAATCAACGCTCTCCCAGCTTAAGTGTTCGAACGGCAATATCACCGACCTTGACCGAAAGAATTATTGTACATCCCAGTGTATATTCTGAAATAAAAAAAAAACTAGGCCACGCAAAGAGCGATGTTTTATTGAATGAAAGTGAATCCTCTTTAGGTGCTCATGCTTATGCTTATCCTAATGTTGTTTCTTTTTCAAATGTGATAGAAAACTCTAGTTATGATTTGTCACATGTTAAAAACTTGAATACTAGAAATGATTTGAGTTCTCTAATTAAGGATTATAAATGTAATAAAATTAAGAGTACTAAGTTAAAAATGAATATTAAATTGAAAAATGATATTCCTGTGTGTCAGAGAGCCAGACGTTTATCTTGTTCTGAGAAATTACAGGTAAACAATCAAATTGATGATTGGTTACGACAAGGTATTATGAAAGAGAGTGTTTTTGATTATTGTTCACCTATAGTATTGTGTAAGAAAGCCAATGGCGCCATGAAAACGAGTTCCGTGGAATTTATCTCCCGCTCACCTAATCCTTTACCTATGAAGAGTAAACATCATCGGTTTGTGTTGCTCCGAAGGATCTTTGAGCCCTGGCAGTGGAAACGAAGGAAAAAGAGAAATCGTTTTGAACAAACGTCCAGAACTCTAGAGAGGAGAATATCGATGCGTTCAACCAAAGATCAACTTGTTAAAAAAGACGTTCTTATGCCTGTGAAACACAATGTTTTCCTGTGGAACCTTCCGGATGTCGAAGAGGTGCCTTCACATGATGGAGAAACTGTCTAGTTCAGCAGAATTATGATATGTTAAATCTTTGTGTATTTGTCGTATAGTCCTTGTCTGTTCCGTCTTTTTTTTGTATGTTTCAGATTCTCTGGTCTCCATGGACGTACCGCTGCGGACAGCGTACAGTCAGAATGGCCGTTGTGGCATGCAGCCAAAAGCAATCTTCGTGCGCAGGCGCAGCAAATCAAAACCAAAACGAAAACTTTAAGGACTCTTTGGAGAAACTTTAACGATTAGAAAAAACAGCGGAAAGAACGCGAGAGGTGCGCGAGCAGGCGTTACCTTCTGCATATCATCGTCAAACTTATCTGTTAGAAAAACTAAAACTACCTTTTTAATTAATTTTTGTTTAATGTTAAATAAACCATAAGAAAGACAAAAGTCTTGGACCCCTTGTTGTCTCCCACATACATATTTGTGTCTCCCTCTCTCTCTCTATATATAATGCATTATATATATACATATTTGTCTCTCTATATATAATACATTATATATAGAGAGAGAGAAAAACTTGTTTTAATATATGACATGTAGGGTTACATATCAGATTCTTGTGTTTTTATTTTAGATAATTTAATACAGAAATATCTATTAACTACTCTAAAGATGAGTAAAATAATTAAAATTTAAGTTAACTAAATATATTTTATCTTTTTATGTATGTTCTCTATATAATTTAATTTAAAATAACCAAAAAATATTTACATTCCTGTAGATATCTATCCAAATTCCTTTTAGCAGAAGTTTCTTTTGTGAACACAAAAATAGTATAGGAATGGAGCTGGCAACGATTTCTAAAAATGTTTGGTATTGAAAACAAGATTATTCAAAGTGGTCAGAGCATAATAAGTGAGGAGATGGTTTAAAATCATTACGCTTCATCACGTTAACTAAACACTCAAATTTTTTTACCGGGATATTAAAAACAGATTTTTTTCCTATACAATTATCTGATCTTTTACTGTAATCGAGTTATAATGTAAAAGAGCAAGAGCAAAATAGTACACAAAAGAAGTGTTAGGTTAGAGTTAAGCGGGAAACAAACCAAAACATATTCACATGCTCTCCTCATCACGTGATCATGACGTCACATGAATCAACCTCATTACGTATCAAATTGCGTCACTCGCCAGAACCACTTTTTTAAGGGGTGTCCGGATACTTTTGGCCGGATAGTGTTCATATATATGCCAAATTTCGATTCTGCTTCGTGAAAACTTTCATTCAAATTAAATAGAACAAAAAAATATCTCATTTTAAAAAGATCTTTCTTTAAACCACAATCGATTTTCTCGATAGTTGAGTATAATTTAAGTCAATTTTTATTTGAATAACTCTTTATTTTTAAAATTTATACTATGTTTATATTTTTAACCTATATTTTGTAACCTCTTACGTTAACGTTATTTTACCAATGTGTTGAATTGGGTCCACTACTACGCATTTTTAAATACTTTTATTTCTCGAATTTTCTCAAAGACTTTTATCAACGTCAAAAACTGGTCTTTACATCGCAAATAAAAAAAACTACTTGATTCAAGTCACGATGAATACTGAATTTTTTCCCATGGAACATCTCAATCTGTATTGACGACACAATATAGACAGCTTTTGACTCGGAGGCGAATGGATTTATGCGTCTTTTTTTTTAATGCTTTAAAAAAACAACGGCAACAAAACAAAATAGTGTGTTTTTACCGCGCTTCCTATCGTTTTAATAAACCCTAGGTGTATATAGCGCTCGACGTGAGAAACACCCATTGGAAGAGATGTTGTATCGGGTTTCGATTGGTGTTAAAGATAAGGTTTCAGCAAAAGGAAGACATAAAAAGAAGTTGCCACTAATGGCTCTGTAATTTCATAGAGTAATCCGATGCCTCTAAGCTGTGCAAATAACACAATCTTCCTCTTCAATTTATCCGAGACGAAATTTTTTTCTCATCTGCAAAAAAAAAATTTTTTTTTTCGCTACTGATTGCAACTCTTGAGTGTATAGCAATTTAATAGGTTCTGTCTGAGGAGAAAAATTTTACTCACTTAATGTGCAAAAAATATGGTATCATTATTATTGTATTAATATTTATGTTTACATTATACGTGCAAAATACATTATGCAAATTTTTTCGCATTCATTATTATTACGTGGTTCTTAACTCTGTATAAGATTGTATCCGACTAAAAAGGTTAATAAATAATGATAGTAAAGATGTTATATCACTCTGAAATATTTATATACATTGGAGAGAGAGAGAGAGGAGAGAGAGAGAGAGAAGTCTATTATTTAAAAATATTCCTTCAACATATTTTTTATGTAGTGTGTTTATTTTTTAAACATCAATGAATTTATGTATTGAATGGTTGCCTTTTTTACTCTTACACTTTTGAATTGTATCATTAATGCAAGATGAAAAAAGAGTTAGGTTGGTAAATACGTACAAAACCTTTTTCCAATCAAACACTATTTTTTGTAAATTTTGTATTGTGTTTTTGCGTGATGCCTGTTTAACTTTACAGATTTTGTAGTAAACTTCCTTTGAAAGTCCATTGAGGCCAGCATACAGTTTTAAAAACTTTTTCTTTATTACAAAAAAAAATACTTAAAAAAAATTAATATTTAGAAAACTTTTCAATTATTAGTAAGATTGTGTATTGTCTAATTTTAAGCAATAAAATTTTAAGTTCAAGAAAAACAATCTAGGGGGATTAAAGTACCTAAAAGCTAGAAACTTATTAAAATTTTTGGAACTCTCAGAAGAGTGTGCATTATAGTAAAAGTGCAGAAGAGTGTGCATTATAGTAAAAGCACAGAAAAGTGAGCATTATAGTATAAAAGTATAGGAAAGTAACCATTATAGTAAAAGTTTAGAAAAGTGACCATTATAGTAAAAGTATAGAAGAGTATGCACTATAAATGTATGGAAGAATATGTACTACAAAGGTATAGAAAAGTGTGCATTACGAAATTATGGAAGAGTGTGCAAGTATAGAATGTGCATTACAAAAGTATAGAAGAGTATTGCATTATAAAAGTATAGCCGAGTATTGCATTATAAAAGTATAGCCGAGTATTGCATTATAAAAGTATAGCCGAGTATTGCATTATAAAAGTATAGCCGAGTATTGCATTATAAAAGTATAGCCGAGTATTGCATTATAAAAGTATAGAAGAGTATTGCATTATAAAAGTTTAGAAGAGTATTGCATTATAAAAGTTTAGAAGAGTATTGCATTATAAAAATTTAGATGAGTATTGCATTATAAAAGTATAGATGAGTATTGCATTATAAAAGTATAGAAGAGTTTGGCATTATAAAAGTATAGAAGAGTTTGGCATTATAAAAGTATAGAAGAGTTTGGCATTATAAAAGTATAGAAGAGTTTGGCATTATAAAAGTATAGAAGAGTTTGGCATTATAAAAGTATAGAAGAGTTTGGCATTATAAAAGTATAGAAGAGTTTGGCATTATAAAAGTATAGAAGAGTTTGGCATTATAAAAGTATAGAAGAGTTTGGCATTATAAAAGTATAGAAGAGTTTGGCATTATAAAAGTAAAGAGTAGGGTGTATTATACAGACTCAGTGGCTGAGTGGTAGCGTACCACACTTCCACACCTCAGGTTCGGGGTTCTACTTTCGGGCTGGGCAAGGTAGACTTAGCCTTTCATCCTTTCAGTGTGTCGATAAGATGAGTACCAAGCTTGCTTGGGGACTAAAACACTGGGGGTTTCGCTTCAGGCTGACCACCTGATCCAGACATTTGCTCATGCACCTCACCACCCAATGGTCACATATACTGAGAGGGGCCCAGTAAGCCTTGCCCCTCGTGGACGGTTGCGTTACTGAGTTTGAGTTTGAGAGGGTGTATTATAGAAGTATCATAGAAGTGTTGAAGAGGTATATATTGAGGAGTATTAATAGATGAGTATGTATAAGAGGGTACTTAACCTATAAGAATGGAGCTGTATTTTAATTTATTTCTTCATTTCTATTTGAATTATTCTTTTTATTCTCGTAGTCCCATATTGCTACAGAAAAAAAAGAGTGACCACGTATCCCGAGTGTTTATACTCTTGAATTCAAGACCGTGGGTTCGAGGTTCAAAGTTCTCACGTTGATAGGGTTTGCATATTTAAAGAGTAGGGTGTCTGCTCAAATGTTGTCCTCGTCACTTGACTAAGTTTGAAAATTCCAAAGCCCAACATCAATCGTGCCAATTTGCGTTGCTTTTAAAGGCTACGTGAATGAACAATTAATTCACACATATTTCATCTTTCATATTTTAATATCAAATTCATTCCCAACTTTATATGCTGAGGCTAAAAATGCATTTTCATTGAAAGTTTCTAAATTAAAAAGTCGTTGTGTTATAAATAAATATATATATTATAATCGCGTGGACATATATTCATGTTAGAACCTTTTTATATATCACAAAAAGTATTTATAAATGTTGTATCCTGTTTTAACATTAAGCCAAGACAGCTTTGAAAGCAGAACGCCATGTATTTATTACCACAGCCTAGATAATGGCAATAAAAAAATGAGCAGAAGGTATTTGATCACCGGTCCTAACATTTTTTTATTTATACTCCCTACTGTTCTGACCTTTTACAAAGCCGCTCAGATGCTTATCTTATGGTGATTTAAAATGAGAAAAGAATAAAAAAGGACCTCTTTTAATTACTTGTCAGCGGCTAATTAAGACGTTATCTCGTCCCTTTACCAACGAAGCGATTTATTTCTAAGATGGCAACGATCACCCCTTCCCTCTCCTCTGGCCTTTTTCTCTTACCTGTCGGCCTTTTATTGTTTCAGTACTACAGAACCAACTCCTGCGTAAGCATTAAATTAATGTCCTCAACTCCCAGTTAAAGGGAATAATTATCGTTTGGGGACAAAAATAATTATCGTTTGCGGAATGTTAGGAAGGAATTTAGAGATTATTTATTCGATGGATGTGTTGAAAACATTTAAAGGGCGGCACTGAAGGGTCGAGAAAGAAAACGCAAACAAACTGTTACACTGATAGGGTGTACTTTTGATTTTTATCGTTTGCTGAAACTGATTGTAACATTTTACTAACGAAGCTGAGAATATCCATTTCGTTTGTAAACAGAACTAAATATCTTTTGCACTTGTTTTTCTTATCTGATTTTTTCTATTAGTTCACAATCTCCCTACACACACACACACACACACACACACACATATATATATATATCGTTCAAATTTTCAATCGTTAATAAAATACTTTCTATTCATCCATTCAAGTTTAAATAGATTTTTTAAAACTTGTACTGGATGACACTTGATATTAATATAGTTTTTTCAAATATTAATTCATTAATTAAATTAAAAAAGGAATAATTAGTAACAAACAAAATTAATAGTCCAACACTATATATAAAAAGGAAAATCGCTTGTTGTGTCCCTATAGTGCAATGGATAGGGCTGCGGTAGCCCAGTGGTCAAGGTATCGAATCATGACAGGCATGTCACGAGTTCGAGCCCAGTGCCACTAAAGACCCGCTGTGTAGGGCAGTGATGCACGTTAAATCTGTCGAGAGCTGAAACGTCCTCACGTTGGTGTGTTGTGGTGTGGTAGTTAGGAGAGGGGGTGCCAGCTAAGGTGAGGTCCACGTCCCTTGACCATGGTTCAAAATTACGTGGTCCGTCGCCAAAAGCCCTCGTGTAGCTGAACAGTGTACAACGTTAATACTCACTCACTCACTCGTAGTGTTATAGATAGCGCATTGGACTCCTAATCCAAAGGTCATGGGATCGAATCCTACTTGAGATGGCCTAATTTCTAAGAATGGGTTTTATGAATGAATAAATGGTAGCAAAAAAAATAATAGTTCAACACAATAAATAGAAAGGAAAATGGAAAATAGCAAGGAAAATTGTGTGTGCTTTCTGTTTTGCTACTCAATGTTGTTCTTCTGTCATATTTATGTACATATTTATATATTAATTGTAACTGTTTAATAAAAAGTATATAAAATAAAAATTTTCTTTGTTGGAAGGACAAAGTAGGAATTAACTTACATTTTTTTTATATTACTTGTTAACGTTTCTAGTATTTTGTATTAGTGAAAACCTATATTAATGTTTTTGGCATTTTTATAGCGCTTTCAATCAAGTAACCATGTTGCTTTATTTTGCTTAGAGGTCGTGATACCACCAAAGAACCATCATGTACAGAAAATGATGATCATTAAAGCTCACTTTCCTCACAATGCTACAGTTTGGTAGTTTGGGTTGCATTGCTAATATAGGCTTTATGTTGATTTGTTGTAAGGCGTTAATCAGTTAGTCATTAGAAGAATTGGTGCTTGTTAAATCTGTTGAGATGCAAACCCCCCACGTGGAGTGGGTGGTAAGTGATGGGTGTCAGATCTGATTTAGTCCTCGTCATTAGACCATGAATCAAAACTACGAGGAGAAAAGGAATCTTGAAAAATTTCTTGATTGCTGTGTGTGCATGTCTTCAGAAGAACAGAAGCTGCTCCTTTATCCATATTTCTTGGTAGTTGCGGTGACAGCTATGCCGTAGGGACTGGGTTCAAATCTTGAAGAAGTAATGGGTGTTTGTAAATGCATAGTGTCTTTGCGGCATGGGGGCCGTCGAGCCGCAAGTCCTCTCGTGAGGTTAGAGAAAGGGTAATAGAGATGGAAGGCCCCTGGGTGTTCCCCCTCAAAATTGGGATGAAACCGAGCTAAATCGTACTGTCACCTTTAGAGTGTTCAAGGCTATTACCAACGTTAGGCGTACATCTAGCCCCTTGCCCTGATAAATTCCGTGGGCCTGGATCTGACGCAGTCGAGATCAGGTGGCTTAAGAAACAACAAGAGGTAGCCGCGATGACCTAGTAATCGTAGTGATGGACTCGTTGTCTGCGGTTCATAAGTTCGAGTTCAAATGCCACTGAAAACACTGCGTGTAAAGGGACCAATGTACGATAAATTTGTCGTGGCTCAAAGTTTTTACAATGGCGTGGTGTGGTAGCTTAAGGAATGGGGTATCAGCTCCTGTGTCATCCCTGCGGGAAGGGTAGCCGAGTGTTCGTGTGCGCAAATTCGTGGCCGGTGTTGTCAAGTTGCGAATTCGAAACCTAGTACCACTGAAGACCCTTCGTGTAGAGTTTGATGCATGCTGAAAAAGTCGAGGCTCAAAGTCTTCACGTTGGCGTGGAGAAGTCATCACGTGGGGAAGTTAGGAGAGGTTCAGGTGTCGTCCTCTTCACTTGACCAAGTTTCAAAATTACGGAATCCAACGCCAGTGACCCTTGTGTTCCTTTATAGGTCAACGTTAATAAAAACTCGCTGATATATATATACTCATGGATATGTATATACTGATATTTCCATACAGTGGCGCGCACAGGAATTTTTCAAGGGAGAGAGGGGTCCAGGATCGCAAGTCCACTATTCTCGTATTATGCTCCAATGCGCCACCCAACATATTCTTTTGATTTTGTCGATTTTCGGGAACAAAAAACAGTAAAAAATTAATGCAAATTATTTATTCAATAATTAATTGAAAAAATTAATAATGACAAATACTTCATCAAATTTTACGTACGAAAAAAAAATCAAGTGCTATAGGGGGATCCACACCTGGGGACCTGCCCCACATGTCCGCCGCTGTCTCTGTTAGAGCAAATCAAGATTTCACCGAAATCTCTGCCAAATTTAAAAAGAGTTCACTCTATAATAAGTATTAAAAATTCCTTCAACTATTAATGTTTGAATATTCAATAACGTACTTCTGAATAACAAACTCAACAGAGAGTAGTTGAACACCTTCCATTAAATTAGAAAAAAGAACGTTTATTTACAAAAACATCAACCATGAATTTTTACAGTAGAACTAATTTTTTATGGGAAAATGCCAAATTCACAAGTTTTAAAACAAAATTATTAATTCAGTGATGCTTACTTTTATCAGTGCTGTCTTTTATGTTAGTAATCCGCAACCGCCGGTCCGTGGATCAAATGGTACCAGGCCGCCTAAAGAATTTTTAACTATTGTCATTTTATTTAAAGTGGTGCATTTCTCTCGGATTTGCGCAACTTTCCACGGAAATCACTTTATATTCCACATTAAAGCACTTTTATTCATTTCTGGTGTAACTATATTTTATCCTGAAGGCATATTTAAATGTAACTAAATTAAAATTGTTAAATCAAAACAATCTAAAATATAAACAACCAACGTGTCCCACCCTCAGTGGGTCGCGGTAAAATTATCAAACGCTGACCGGTCCGCAGCGATAAAAAGGCTGCGGAGCACTGTTTTATGTGAACCTAACAGTTTCCATAGTTTTCTAGTGGATTTCGCATAATGTCTGGCTATTCGTAGGGCAGCATTTTGTGTATTGTTTTGTTGTATTCATATTTCTTTCAATTTTAAACTGTAAGTATGTAGTCGCTATATATAGATATTATGTCCGGTTTTGTTCATTATTTTTTTAAGGAAAAAAAGAGAATAATATAAATTGTTGCAATGCATGTGTGAAAAGGAAGGAAAATAAAAATTAAAAAAACAACTGACTTGAAACTTTGTGTCGCTGACAGATAGTTGAGTAACTAATCTGACTGAAGAATCTAATACGATTCTTTTTCCTCCCTCCTAGCTAGAAATGAAAAACACGAATACTTTGACTGATTGTTACTTAACTGCATTTTATGCTACAGAAAGCATCGAAAAGATCATTGCGCAAATCTATGCGTCGGAACCGGTTTTGTAGTTCTTTTGCTATTATTTCACTTTGACACAAATATTTTTTTTTAAAAGAAAAAGTAATTTCAACAAATCTTGAAGAATTTAAAATTTAAATATGAAATATTGTATGAGTTTTTTAATTCATTCTAAGTAATTTTGGGTTAAGTTTTTGATAAAAAAATAACCCTGATAGTGTTTTTTGAAAATAATCTAGACTTGTGGTAAAATACGCACAATAATGTTTTACTATTAAGATGGACACAAGAAATAGAGAAAACCAAACTTATAAATAAAATTTTCGATCAGCAAAAAAAATGTCATATTTTTTCAAATTAAATTATCTTACATTAACTATTTGAATCAGTTATCTGTATTTAATTTATTTTTCAATCGGAGCTTTTTTTTTAAATCTTTTTCTTCTTTCTTTTTCTCCCGTTATAGTGTGTTCTGAAGGGTCTTTGCCCTTTACTTTCGATCTCTTTATTTTACCCAGAGAGTGAACTTTTTAAAACTCCAAATGGTTTTTGGCGATTTAAATTGTAATTAAAAATCTATTTATTTTAGAGCGAATGTAATTTATTAAATTAATAAAAAATAAATTAATAAAATGATAATAAAAATGCTTCGGGAGTTTCATTATTTTCTTTATATTCATATTTTATAATTTACTATTAAAAACTATTAAAAAAGTAATCTCTGTTAAATTTAAAAAGGTTTTTTTTCAATATTTAAAAAAATGAAATTCCAGGTATTTTATTTTGTTAAATATAAATTATACGCACCAACGATGTTTTGAATGACTCATATAGATAAAAGAGATCAATAAGGAATTATATATAGGGGAAAAAACAGTGAAAAAGTTTCACAACTCGAATAGAAGTTATTTAATAAATAATTTGTTTTTAAATTATTAATAAATATTTTATTGTTAAATAAAATTTTAAAAATAAATTATTTTCATGAAATAATTATTAAAATAATAAATAATAATTAATTAGAACAATTAATAAATTATTTTTGAACAATTTTATTTTTTGCAAAAACATGGATTTCGTTTCAATTACTATTTAGTTTTCGTCGAACTTTTTGTAGTTCAAAATTCCGATTCAGGTTTTGATTAAGTTATCCGACTACGTTTGGAACCGTGATTTTCAAAAGCGCATAAATGGATAATTTTCATGATATTTAGTGTCACTTAGATTAGAATATATGCATAAAATTGTTTTAAGGACATTTTGACAAAAAAAAATTATTTAAATACAACATTTTGGCAAAAAATTAACTTAGAATAATCTTTTTTCCAAATATTCTCCTTTTGTGAAAAATGCTTCTATTAGAATAATAGTTTGCCTGTATATTGCTCAGACCTCTGTACAGAGGCTCAACTAGAATTTTTGAAATATATAACTTAGAAGTGGGTTTATTCATATTTTACGACACAGAGGGAAGCAATTTTAAGAAAAAAACGCCAATAATTATTTCAATTGGTGGTAACTCTGAAAATAGTGTGAATATTTCAAAAATTCTAGTTGAGCCTCTGTAGAGAAGTCTGAGCTATATACAGGCAAAACATTATTATAAGAGCCATTTTTCACAAAAGGAGAACATTTGGAAAACAGATTATTCCAAGTTAATTTTTTGCCAAAATATTATATTTTAATAAATTTTTTTTGTCAGAATGTCCTTAAAACAATTTTATGCATGTATTATAATCTGAGTGACACTAAATATCATGAAAATTATCCATTTATACGCTTTTTTAAAATCACGGTTCCGAATGTAGTCGGATACCTTAAATGGCACCATAGTATAGGAATAATTTTTTTGCTATATAAAATCACATATGGGGGGGGGATTATTTTGTAGCTAATTTTAAAAATTATAATTATGTTTAAAGTGTATGTGTGTGGTTTTTTGAATTCCTACTTTGATGGTCCCATCAATGTTAGGAGTTGAAATTCGAGCCAAAGTCCTCCCTTTGGTTTGATGTGGAAGTTCGGAGAAGGGATAGCTTAGGTATCGTCCTAATCATTCTAGCATTGTTTGAAATTAAGAGGTCCATCGCCAGTTGATCTCGTGTATCTTTATAAGGCGACATTAATAATCATTCGCTCACACAAAATGACCTGCATACATGAAACTTATTAATTTAATTTTTATTATACCTCTTGTAAAATTTATTTTATGGTTAACTATGTAATTAGAAATTTCATGAGAACATTATTTTGAATTTTAAATCACCAGGTTTGAATGGAATACATGAGCAGATATAGCAAAATATTTTTAACAAATTAAAATTAGTGTATATTTTTCTATAAATTATTCTATTTCCTATGTTCATTAAAAATTCTAAATGCAAAAATTTTTAATGAACATTGGATACAAAGTAGAACATTTGGCAAGTTTGATTCCCTTCTCTTTTTATATCGAAACGAATGACTTCATTAACAAATTACAGAGCAGTTCAGTTCGATTTAATATCCATTTGTTCATTCAGATGATACGACCAGAATCTATAGAAATTCTCTAATGGAATATTGAAAACGCGAGTTGAAAACTATAATTTGAATGCTATTTAACTTTCCTTTCGAGGCTTATTCAAATCACACGTCACCTACCACTCCTGATTCCCAAGATTATAATCCGAAAGAACATTTAAAACATTCTTTCTCACCCTGATAATACCAAACTCACGCAGTCTTCCAGGTAACAACAATAATGACCACACAAAGCAATGAAAAGGAGTTGGAAAAAAACTTATGATATCAAAAAAGAAGGAAAAAAGAACGAAAAAAAAAGAAAAAGAATCCATCCCAGAGCACCCCAAAATGCCTTCCAACCATACGTGATAGTGCATTCCCGCTCTTGAGAAAACAAATAGAAAATTATCCTTGTTTTGATTATAGTAATTGCAACAGGATAGCTCCTACCTCTGCCAAAAATGATTAGCTACTATCGATTGGGTAGTGAGATCGATTTATCGATATGGGAACGATAAATCGTTCATGCGCGAGCAGATAATACCGTAAGCTTTTAATAGATGTGAAGAACGTGTAGAAACTTCGGCGTTTTTCGGCCTTCTCTCGGCTGAGGATGACTTGAAGCTTAGGACTGTAAGGAAATGATGTGAGAAGAGTATTTTATGGAGTGTTAGTAATTTGCTGGAGCAATTACGAAATCAGAAAAGTAGAAATTAATGTATGTCTCGGTGGCAAAGTAACTCGTCTATTCAATTATAATTATATCAAGATAATTAAAGTGGGGATTCTTCATGCCGTTTTAGGATCGAATTCTTGGAAGATTTCTTCATCAAAATATCGAGGCTTTTGGATATTTGTTACACATTAATAAGGTTTTGTGATGTTTTTATTTTGATTATGTACATTTATCAAATACATCCACTGGTGAGGTAATTTAGTAAGATTGTTCAAATATGTAAGAAAGGAAAGGGATTTTTTCCTTAGCTTGATTCTTTGAGATATTTTACTTACGAAGAAAAGACTTCTGTAAATTTAATAAAATAATGTACGTGTATCCTGTTTTTTATAACTTGTTCCAAGGTTTTATAAAATGCTATCTTAATTAATTATTTTTTACCAAGAATTTTTATTTACTTTTAAAAAATAAGCTCCATTTTCTTAAATATTTCTAAAATATTAAAAACTTAATCAAAAAAGCCAAGATGAAATGCTAAGGATACTATTTTTGGTTTGTAATAATTAATTTTACTTATTCCATGTGTTGTACATATGCAATACATGTATAAAAATATGTATAAAAAATACTCTCATTAATATTTTATCTTAAATAACATATAGAAACTATTAATAAATAAAAATAAAATTCATGATCCCAAACAAAATTCAATAAACATCTGTGTATCCCCTTATAAATTTCTAAAAAATTACGTTATGTATACAGCCTCTGACAATAAAGTTCGGTGAATGAAGTCAGAACGGCCGATCCGGCAACACTGGCGAAACAAAACGCTGCACATCCGTAGCGGCAGGTGTTGACCATTCACCCCATCGTTGTTCAGTTGAGACTCATTTGTGTTCTGTGCACAACTTGTTTTACAAAGTGCTTGTTTAGTACGTTGGTTCTTAACTGAGAACAGGAAAATGAACGAAGAAAAGATCAATTTAAAGTTTTGTTTTAAGCTTGGCTAGACATCAAAAGAAACTTATGCGATGCTGGTACGTGTTTAAGAAGGTCAAACATTGTCCATGAAGTGTATGTACGAGTGGTTCGCAGGGAAAGTGTTTCTGACAACCCTCGCAGCGGAAAACTGGCGACCTCCGTCACTGACGAAAACATTCAGAAAGTGAGGAAATTAATCACTAAAGGTCGTGAATTAACTGTGCGCATGATAGCTGATGAACTGCAGATTAAACGTGAATCCATGTGACGAATCGTTACCCAGAATTTAGGAATGAGAAAAACGCGTGTTATCGATACTGACGATATCCCTAACATCCAGCTAAACGTGACGAGGCTTTTGAACTCTATCCCAAAAGAAGACTTCTTATAAAGTTTCCGGTTCGTGTATGGAAGATCTCAAGGGTGCATATTTATGATAGGTGACTATTACTAAGGTAACTTTCGTTAATATTTCATCTACGTCAGTGCTTCTCAAACTGTGGGGTGCGCCCCCTAGGGGCGTTATAACCCTAGAAGGGGGCGCGAGCATATTGAAAAGTCAAAAACAAAAGATTATTTCAAAAATTTATTACTTTTTTTTAAAGTAAACCAAACAAAATACATTCTGTCATATTGAAAAAAAAATACATTTACACACTCATGTAATTCATTTATAAATCTATCAACACTGCACAATGAACTTATAATTATCTTAACAATAATAAGTTAAAAACAAATTTAATAATTACCAGTGACCGCACCGGTTGGTCATATATAAAATTATAAGCAAAAATTAACACTAATCTGGATCATTTGCACGGCTTATAATTAATCCCCTAACTGCAAATTAAATGTTACGTGATTCCCTCCCCAATGCCCCCTTTTTGCGCGTTTGAACACATATGGGGTGTATTTGGGGGGGGAGGGAAAAAAAGGGAAAATAAGGAAATCCTCTAAAATAATTCTTCTCAAACAATGTTAAGGTCATTTTATTGCATTCCAAAGACTTCGGAATCATTTTGTGGATGGAAGTGAATATATTTCGGAAAGACATACATATACGTCTGGTGCAGTTAACGCACTGGCAGAGCGACACATTTATATACACTGGTGGCAAAGAGGTTAAAGTCGTATTGTAGCTTTAACATCAAAGTATCGTATAATCGAATTCAATACATCATTATTGTATGAAGGGGGGGGGGCACGATGAAAATTGTGATTGAATATTCGGTCGCAAGTGTTGAAAGTTTTAGAAGCACTGATATACCTTAATGTTACAGGACTACTCACCGAACTTAATTGCCAGAGGTTGTATAAAAAGTATGGAGATTTTGTCTGTAATTCTGTAAGACGAAGTTTCCTTTTCTTTTTTTTTTCGCTTTGAATGCCCATTCATTTTAAAATAAAATTTGCTGTGGTATTAATAGGGAGATTAATTTAATTAATATTTCATCCCTATTTCACAATTTCTGCCTTCAAAAGAGTGTTTTTAAGCATTTGTAAACACTCTTGTAAATCATTGAGCGATTTAATTTTGATTTATGTATTTAGTTTTGAATTTTCTATTGCGGACTTATTTATAAAGGATGTTTTTTTAGAGGTATAGAACTTAAAATTGCAGTAAAACACCGATGTATTATTCAATTGACATTTTTTTTTATTCGAAAGATAATCTTGTGGCATTACATTTTAAATATGATTTCTGGCATAGGACTGCCACGACTGGCTCGGATGTAGTCCCATCCGGACGTCCAATTTTCGATGACTTTTTCCATCATTTGTGGCCGTATATCGGCAATAACACGGCGAATGTGTGTGTGTGTTGTCTTCCAAATGGTCAAGCGTTTGTGGCTTATCCGCATAGACCATTGACTTTACATAGCCCCACAGAAAATAGTCTAGCGGTGTTAAATCACAAGATCTTGGAGGCCAATTCACAGGTCCAAAACGTGAAATTAGGCGGTCACCCAACGTGTCTTTCAATAAATCGATTGTGGAACGAGCTGTGTGACATGTTGCGCCGTCTTGTTGGAACCACAGCTCCTGGACGTCATGATTGTTCAATTCAGGAATGAAAAAGTTAGTAATTATGGCTCTATACCGATCACCATTGACTGTAACGTTGTGGCCTTCATCGTTTTTGAAGAAGGATTCCACCAGCCCATAAAGCGCACCAAACAGTCAGTTTTTCTGGATGTAACGGTGTTTCGACATACACTTGTGGATTAGCTTCACTCCAAATGCGGCAGTTTTGTCTGTTGACGTAGCCATTCGACCAGAAGTGCGCTTCATCGCTAAACAAAATTCGCTTATGAAAATCGGGAACAACGGCAATCTCGTTTTGGGCCTATTCGACGAATCTACGCCTTGCTTGATGATCGTTTTGATGAATTGCCAAACCAAACTGAGAATAAATCACTTGACAGCTGTTAAATCGGTGGCCATCTTGGAAAGTAATGCCAACTTAAACTTCTATACCTGAAAAAAAAACACTCTTTATATTGGTATATTGGTAATGTGGGTGATAGCAAAAGCCAAATTCTCTTGGTAGCAAAAAAATTCAGTGGTTGAGAACTTCACTTTTAACAGACGGTGACGGAGAGACGGTTCACTTTTAACAGAGATGAGGACGGCATTTGAACTGGAAACCCACTCTTCAAACTTCTCCACCACGTTAACGTTGGGAGAGCCTCAATAGAGTAATTTAATAATCAACTCTAGGTAACTTATACTTCGAATCTTAAAAAAAGGTGGCTATACTTATGTAAAAATTATTTAGGGCAACATTTTTTTTCTACTAGTAAAATTTATATTTACCGTAAAATCCTGCGCTTAACGCGCACTTTAAGCACAAAAAATAAGAGAAATTTACGGGTGCGCGTTATACGCCGGGAATAAAAATGATAGCTTTAAAAACAAAAAAAAAGGATGAACATTAAAAAAATTATACTTCCGTATATATCAAAATACTGTTTATTTTTTAAAAAATGAAACCTTGTAAATTTAAAATTTTGTAGCTCTAGATGTATACAATTTTTTCAAAAGTCTGAGATACTACCTCGAAAGAATTACTTCAAAATATAAGAGCATTGCATTCGCACATTTCAGGTTTCTTCGTAAAAAAAAAAGGGGGGGGTACGCGTTATAGGCGAATATATCTTAAAAAATACATCTCTAAAGTATTCGTGCTCGTAATATGCCTGATTTTATGGTAGATTTTTATTGCAAATTTAATTAATCCATTAACATTAAAATGAAATTCATTTTGTGCTTATAAAAATGAATCTGAAGATAATATAATTAACTTAATCGCATCTACACTATGGCTAACTCAACCATATTTATGTTGAGAACAACAACAAAACTAATTTCGATGTACAAAACTTCTTCTTTTTCACAAATTGGATTCTGAGGTTATAGAATTCACTGGGCGCTGAACCAAATCTTCCTTAGGGTGAAGAATGAAAACAAATTCTTAATAACCATAACTGGAGGCTTCAAGTTATACGTTGATACGACCCCAAAGCATACCCTTTGAATAAACGATGCGGTTTGAGTTACAAATGAGCCTCCAACTCGCACAGGTTTATAAACGACCTTGCAGTACCTTGAAAAGTTGCTTCATTATACTTTTTTTCCTCCCTTTTTCCATCCCTCTTCCACTTGTTGCTGCCTCTATTTTACGGAGGTGCGTTAGACACGAAAAGCTTGTTAATACGAAAGGCTCGGGGGGTGCCTGCCATCGACATCAATAATCAGAGCCATCTCTTAAAAGATGTTTTCCAGGAACAATAGTTTTCTCCCTCTTTAGGGAAGCGAATCGGTGACTCCTTTGCCTAGTTGTTCATCAAAGAATTAATGATATGCGTCTATCATAATGGAAGTAATGATTGTTATATGTTTTGGAAGTAATTTAAATCGGTTCGTATTAGTTTCAGGATGTGAAATGATGAATTGGATATAAAAGAGAAGCTCTGCAAAACTTTGTTTTTAGCACCAACCGCATTCTTGATCTTGTTTACTAATTTATTGTCATTTTTTTTTTATTGGAGCTTTTCATTAAGGCTGTTTTTGGTTACTGCTAAAGAATAGGACCCGAATTTGGAACGTTTTTTCGGATATAAAAGAAATGAAAAATTAATATGATGTTCTGGCTTCACTATCCTTTAGAGCAGTGCTTCTCAAAGGTTCAATGTTCACGACCCAATATTCAATCATAATTTTCATCACGACCCCATTATACAATAAGAATGTATTGAATTCAATAATACTATACTTTTTGGCGCTAAAACTACGATACGACTTTAACCTCTTAAGTGCCACTTGCGTATATAAACGTCTCGCTCAGCCAAAGCCTTAATTTCCCCGGTCGCATACATGCGTCTTTCCAAAGTACGATCTTTTCTGTTCACTGTTATTCATAAAATAATACCGGAGACTTTTGAATGCTATAAAAGGACCTTGGCAATGTCTGCAAAGGATTTACTTTTTTCAGACATTATTTTTTTGCTTCTGTATTCCTCCCCCTCCCCCCAATACATCACATACGGGCTCTTACATGGAAAATAGCTGCCATTGGGAAGCGACTAGCGTAATTTTTAATCGGTAGTTAACAAATTAATTATAAACTGTACAAATTATGAAGATAAGTGTTATTTTTTGTATAATTTTATGTATTAAAATCGAATGGTTCACTAGTAATTATTAAATTTGTTCTTAACGTAGTATTGTTGAATTAATTATAAAATAAATTCTTCAGCACCTGATACATTTATAAGTGTAATGTATGAGTGTAAATGTGTATTTTATTTTTTACTATGTCAGAATGTATTCTGTTTGTTTACTTTCAGTAAATAAATATTTTTTTAAAATAATCTTTCGTTTTCGACTTTTCAATATGCTCGCGCCCCCCAAGGTCCCACAGTTTGAGAAACGCTGCTTTATAGAGAGCAGTATTTTTTTTTATCATTCTTCCATTTTTAACCGAGTTGATTCATTTTTTCTGGTATAAAATGTGTTTCGCATATTTTATGCTATACTGTAGGGTTAAATGGGCTTTGCCTTCACGTATTAAAACAAAAACGAAAGTATTCACGGAATATTTTGAAATTTTTAAAAACACTATATTGTTAACAGTGGTACGAGTTATAATACTGCAAATTTCCATGGAAATTGAGTCATTTTTTTGTCTGAAAATGTGCTTCGCGTTTAGTTAGAGCTCTCGTACTTTTACCGAAGGGGGAATATTTCGTCTCAGAACTTTATAGATTTAGTTAGTAAAAAGATAAAACGATGTATTCTAAATGCCCGTGTTAAAATTAAGATAAAATGTTTGGGTATCTGTATGTCCATGTGTATTATTGCTTGTTGAAAAAAATTTAGGGTTTATACTTGCTGTAAATGACACTTAAATTTCCTTTTTAATGTTAAGAAATTACTTTAAAGCTTTCGTGATTTATTTATATGTTTGAAATTGAAATTAGTCCTTAAGTATATTCAATTGTTTTAATTGTGGTTCTTTTTTTTCTTCCAAAAAAGTTATTGTGAAATGAATTTATATTGTTTAATTTTTAATGCATTTTGGGCTTGTATTTTTGAAAAGGTATTATAACTAACCATTTTTATATAAGAGAACATTAATTTTATATAAGCCCGTAATAGGTCTGTGTGTGCTCCTAGACTTTTAAATATATATAGCCTCTTTTATATGCATACACATACCTCTTAAGGGGGGGTACATTCTAAAAATCACGTATACGAAAACGCCGAGGAGTTGTCTCTATGAAAAAAATTTAAATTTTGGTCTTTAGGATGAGGGTTTAAACCGCTAAACTTTCTACTGTAGGGACTTCTGGTTAAGCTTTATGGATAAAAGGTACTATTTTGGGGAAGAGGGGGCTTTAAATTATTTTAAATATTTGGAATTTAAAAGAAAGGACTTTCGAATATAAATGGTAATTGAGCTGTAGCGCACACAGGAATTTTTCAAGGGGGGAGGAGGTGGCGTCCTGCGTCGAAAGTCCACTATTCTTATATATCATGCTCCTTTTGATTTCGTCGATTTTCGTGAACAAAAAAATAATAATAAACTAATTATTGAATAAATAATTAGCATTAATTAATAAAATAAAATTAACCATTAATAAAAAATACTTAATTAAATTTTTTACGTACTATATACTTAGAATTATAATCAATCTGAAAAAAAGGGCTTTGGGGGAGGGGGTCTGGACCCCTAGCACCTCTCTTGTGTGTGCCACTGTAATTGAGTCATCCTTAAAGTTGTTTCATAAATTATTCTTTTGTGATTCATTGTAGACGTGTATTTTTCAAACATTTTTAAATATTCCTTCTTTGTCCTTTTTCTCAATAAATAATTTGAATAACTAATAATTGAGCGAATCACCAAGATATCCGCTATCCGTTCAGTTTACGTGCTTAAAATGGTAATTTTGTTCTTAATCCTTGTTTTCACAAACGTCTACGTGAATCACTGGTGAAATTTTTCCAAAACAGCCCATTCATGAGCCTAGATGGGTCGGAACCGAACTAGGAAACGAGTAAATGAGTAGCCTCGTGTGGTAAAATGACACATACTAATTAATTACTCAAGGTCTTTTCTGTCCGCCATGCATTCATTGCATAAGTATTTTACACTAAAGACTGCATAATTATAGAGACGTTCAATACAAATTATTTACGCTACGATTTTTCAACTCCACATTCCTTGTTTTGGGTGCCTTTTTGAACGCGAAAACAAATTCTTGGTGTGGTCACTTTGAACTCGAAGCCTTTGTTTATTCACTTCACTTCAATATACCTGTTGAAACACCACCCCCGGGTGCCCAATCAATGAGCCGATGCACCCCGGGGTTGAAAAACAAGGAAATAAAAAGTTAGAAAGTAATAAAAGGATTAAGTTATTGTGAGACACACAACCTCGTTCGGGTGAGGTGTCCAGTGACAAGACGGACTGTATGTGAAAAACAAAATGCTTGTGGCGGGAGGTGTATCTTGCCCCAGTCGGCCTAACCCACTACCTTGGCCCAGAAGAAACGGTATTGGCTGATCGGAGGACCCTCGGGGGCCTTTTAAAAGATTTTAGGCCGTCCGAATTAACACGTACATCTGGGTGCATTTAAATCGGATCATTATCATGCGTTAAATGACTTAACTGGGCGAAAAGAATATAGCCCTATTTATTCTAGTTTTTTTCCCTTTGGAAAAGAACCTGATTTGTAATTACAATTATTATTGATATAGATTTTAATATCTGTTATGAGGCGGTACTGATCATCCTCAGGCTTTACTGGTGGAGTTGCTTGTAAAGTTTTAATTAATGATTTTTTTCCGGCTTTTGGAATGAAATAATATGATTGGATATAATGCACATTCATGTGATTTATACATATATTGTACCTCCAACATATGCATAATGCATATACACATGCAATTTTTTAAATATATTTATAAGTCATACATGTTTGTGTGTACGTGCCTATATACATTAAAAATTAAAATGTTTGAAAATAAAATTTTGGGTCTATTAAATAAATAATATATATACTGTTTTCTTTTTCCTACAGTATATGTAATTGTACTTATTATTTCGTGTTTTTTCTATTATGCCAAGTATATTTTATTATATGAGGATGTCATTTTTAATTTATTGAGTTTTGTAGGGGTTTCATTCTAATTTTTTTTAAAAATTTAAATAGGTGAAATAATTTTTTTATTTCACAGTTTGATCTTTTGAAGAACACATCATACATGAATCATACTTACAATGTTATATATTAAAATATATATAACACCACAAAAATAAAAATAATAAGTTTTTTTTAGATCAAAATTACAATTTGATTTCTTATTTCTATTACTTAAATGTGCATATTTTTAAGTTCTTTTAATATTTATTTTTTTAAAAAAGGAGGAATAGTCAGGTTTTAAAAGTATATGTCATAAGTTTTAGACCTGGATATAATTATTAATCAGCTAGAAAATATGGTACGTTAATCCTTTATCTACCACATTATGATTTACTGCAATTTTTTTCTCTCTTGTAATATATTTTTTTAATCACTTCATTGAAAGTTAAGGGATATACATAAACAAAATACCTAACTTAGGGGAAATTAATCCGTTAGAGCTAATTAATTAATTAAAGATATTGAACTGTAAAATTAATTATAAACTGTTCACTTAAAATAAATAGTCAAATAATTTTCTAAGGTCTTCATTAACATACAAAACATAAGACACTTAAATTTTGACGCTTATTCTTTCGGGACAAAAATGACAATCTTCGCAATCCGCTGAAAACGCAATTTCTGCTATAAAACTATTCGCCTTCCACTCTAAAACACTCATCATAGAACCCGTGCTGTCATATATCTCGGAAGAGTGGATTTCAAGGAACATTCCTGCTAAGTATCGTCAGAAAATTCGTAAAAATGGATATCCTATATAATTTTAAAGTGAGTGGTAATTATAAGTACTGTCGGTAGGTAGACAAAGGGTTTATGCATACGGAATACATCTTTCTTGGAATTTGTGATAATTGTAATATTTCAAATCATAAAAAAAAATCGTTCATTCAGGTAAATTACATCGTTTCCTCAATTCAAAATTCTTTTATCTTGAGCCCTGCTTATTAACTTTTATTTGAAGGAATTATTTTTACTTTTTTTAAAACAACTTTTGTTGAACTTATTATTCCTTTTATAAAGTTTTAATAAATTATTTTAGTGTAGTTCAAACTTTTTAATTTTATTCTTAGTAGTAAATCGTTCTAATTTGCTAACCCCTATTAAATTCCATTCCGAATTGAGGATTTAAATTTAAAATATTCCATTGTAAATTAAAGGGACAATACTACTGAGCAAAAGTTGGTTTCCCAAATGGGAAGATTGCACTTTTGAAATAGACTATGAAATGCCACCAAGTGTTCAACATACGAGTACTGACAGACAATTTGGTAAAGTTAATTGTCCACCCTCATAATCACAATACAATTTACACCCAGCATCTTTATAGTTACACATTCTTTTCTGGAGAGCAGTTTATTGACTGAAATATTGTATTAAGGTACAACGAAACAATACGAAGACTAATGGCGATGGACCTGGTAATTTAGAATCTTAATCAAGTGATGGAAATGATACACCAAAGATGCCACTACACTCTCCTAACTCCCCCACCACGTCAACGTGAAAACTTTGAGTCTCGAAAGATTTAATGTACATCAGTCCTTAAGCACAGCGGGTCATAATTGGCATCATGACTGGAATTTGCTACAACGCCGTGAAGAGTTTACAACCATAACTATCCGGCTACTGCGCCTACTTAATATAAAAATAGCATCTCTTCCAAGAAAAATCGTTACTTTATATATATATATATATATATATATATATATATATATATATATACAGGGAGAGAGTGAACTAACAGTAGGAATTGAGTAACTTATCTGATATTTTGTTCTTTATTTTTCCTTTTTCCTTTGTGAAAGCTTTTATACACGGCTGGATTAGTTAGCAGTACCCACTCACCTGGTTATCCTATAAGATTCTTTCATTAAATAAATCCAATTCTTAATCAGGTCCCGAATTCAGGACCCATCGGCAACACGGCTCATTTATGTGAGGCACAATTGATACATTGAATAGCTAAACTCTTAAATTTCATAAATCTGTTTTGAGCTATTCTGCGATACTCATTGTTTGGATGACCATTCTTCTAAAACAATTTAATTCGTCCAAAGCCGTTTGAAATTCGCCAATGACATGGAAATAAAATGCAACGATTGAATATTTTTAAATCTACCGGTTATTTTGAAATACTCGTAAAGACAAGCAAAATTTTATTTTGGGCGTAGTAAAATTCCAGAGAATAAATAAGAAGGTGCAAATAACCTAAGATTTATGAATACGACAAAAAATAGTGAAAACGATGTCAACGAATTAAAGTGTATGTAGGCAGAAGATATCACTGTAATGTTGAAAACATGAGCAAAAATGTAATGATCTTGATAGGTACAGCAATTTGTGTACTATACGACAGCAAAAATGTTATCTAGAGAGCTATTAGTTCGGAGCGTACACGATTTGTAATTAGCGTCTGGAATTGCATGTTTCCAGTTTTTGTTGTAAACTGTATGCTAATGTGAATTTGCGGTCGTTCTTACAAGCCCACTCAAACCAAACTTTGTTCGAATTAAGTAATATTACCTTTTAATCTGTAAACACGACTAATTTGTTTCTGGTCTGATATCCATATTTTAATAGCTGTTAGTATAATAATGCATTTATAAATCTATCATTAATAACCTGCTTTATATCTACCTACATTGTGATTGCAAATAAAAAAAAATGTTCAATCCACATAAATTATATAAAAAAAGACAAAATTTTGGTAATATTGTGTCAATATAGAAGGGATTATAATAGTTTAAAAGTAGACTTAAAAAAATATACCCATTACTTTTTTTGTTTAGTCTTTTGACTCTCGTATATAAGAATTCAATTCTGCTTGCTTTAAGAATAAATTGAAATCTGTTCGTATAAAAAACAATCGCAATGCTGATTGGTTAAAAAGACATGTTTTAACAATCGATATGGATTGCATTAAGAAATCTAAAATAAATTTATTTTATAGAAGTTGTTTACACATTTTTAGAATAAATTTAAAAAACAAAAACTAATTTCAGATGTTGAATTATTTTATGTATTGTTCCGTATTCAGAATTCATCGACAGAAAATTTTCTATTAAAATTCTATGTTATTATCCGCCGTTTCTTCTGTGCATTCAATTTCTTCTACCTTTTCCATTTAGAATGAAGGCAAACGATATGATTTTTTTTTATGTATATTTCTTATGTTTCGAGTAATCCTTTTAGATGTTTGGATATTAACTTGTATATTTCTAAATTTCTTTTAGACAGTAGATTTTATTCTTTTTTAAAAAAAAGTCATTAATGTACTCAAATGTTTGAAGTGTTCATTCTTCTTTTCTACTAATAAAATAATAAGTGATGTTTTCCTCATTTGGTTATTAATAAACTGATTTAATGTTATGATATAGTACATCGCGATTATAGCTCTTCACCGTATCGTTCAAATCCTTTTTAAATGCATATCTTTCCAAGTCACGTTTTGTTCACTTTAACAAAAACAAGTTTCTTTAACACAAAACATTTTATTATTTTTAATATTTTAGAAGGATTTTTAATTTGTTTTTATTTTTATTATTATTATTATTTCAGCAATGTTCCAAATGTTGAAATAATTTGCAAAAAATCATTACCATTATATTGAACTATTCAATCTTCCACTTCTCTATTACATTCATGTCAGACTTTTATCAACTATAATTCAATTTATTGCATTATTAAGGCGAATGTATAATGTAATATAAAATGTTATAATTTTAAAATTTATGTATTTTAACTTTTATCAAACCACGGAACTGATTTTTAGCTTTTTCTTTTTCTTTAGGGATTTATTCATTTGTAACTGTGTTGGATGAAATTGTATTTATTATTCTGTATTTTTATTATTATTCAAACTGTATTTTTATTATTAATGGGCTTTATATGTTCATTTATGTGCTATATTTAATTTCTATTCAATTCTTAGTAAAATTTACAATTTCCATTTTTATGTATTTTCTATAAAATAAGTAATTTTATTCTCGTTCTTGTTACTAACGCCATCGACTGTGTTTAGTCTTTTCGCGATGGCAACGTTTTGTTTGTTTTTCTGTTTGTGTGATATTAATCTGCGTGGAATATTCAGTTGCTGTACTGTACTGCTTGTCACGAGTTCGAGTCCAGTACCACTAAAGACCCGCCGTGTAGGGCAGCGATGCACGATAAATCTGTCGACGGCTGAAACATCCTCCTGTTGTTGTGGTGTGGTAGTTAGGAGAGGGGGTGCCAGCTCAGGTATCGACCATGTCACTTGACCTTGGTTCGAAATTACGTGGCCCGTCGCCAAAAGCCTTCGTGTAGCTGAACAGTGCGACGTTAATATTCACTTACTCATTATACTGTACTGCGCTAGAAGAGGTTCTCGCCGCACAAAGCTGTTGGTATTTTTACTAAATCTTTTTACTCTAAATTAAAGTCGTTGTTTAAAAGCAAGATTCGTAATTTAGTTCCTTATGGCGGACAGTAACAGTTAGAATGTTTTAATATATGAGCCCAATCGATAACACATCGTTGACCGTGGTAACCCAGTAATTTTGAGCACAGACTAGTAGTCAGCGTCGTAGTAGTATGCGTTCGAGCCTTAGTGCTACTGAAGAATCGCCGTGTAGAGAGGGCTAATGCAGTTTTAATCTGTCGAGGCTCAAAGTCCTCCAATTGGCGTGTTGTATAAGTTAGGGGGGTGTCATTATGGTTGAAGATTACGAGGTCATTCGCCAATAGTCTTCGTGTTGCATTATAGGGCGACATTAATAAACACTCTGTCACTTGGTAATATTACTAATTCTTATTTTTATTATCATAGAATGAAATATTTTTCATTATTCGCATTGAATAGTCGTAATCATTTTCATTATTCCTATTGAGTAGTCGTAGTCATTTTCATTATTCGTATTGAATAGTCGTAGTCATTTTCATTATTCGTATTGAATAGTCGTAGTCATTTTCATTATTCGTATTGAATAGTCGTAATTATTTTCATTATACGTATTGAATCCTTTTTTGGTCAAATCTTTGCTAAGTCTGAAACATTTTATTTCATTCAATTCATTAATTTAAACTGATTACCAATAATTTACTTCCATCATAAACATTTTTTTTAGAATTTTGCAGTTTTAACTTGATTTATTAATTGCGGACTAAATTCATTTTCATTCCCGAAAAAACTGAAGCCGAATTAAGAATTTTCATTTAATATTTCCAAAAGAAAGAAAAAAACCACGTGGCGATTTTGAGAGAAAAGAATTGTTTTCATATTCTCTTAGAATGCGAACAAGAAATGTGTTCCTAGTCTAAAGAATATGAAGTAAGAATGTCCTTTTATTTTTCCTGATTATTTGTATATGTATGTACATAAAAAAAGAGATGATACGTAATTTGTTAAATAAAAGAAACTGAAAATACAAGAAAAAGTAGAAGTGTCATTTTTATATATGTATATTAGTATGAAAGTAAATAGATCATCTTTTGATAAATCAAATTTTTGAATCATATAAAAAAATAAATTAGATTCATTCAATCGTTAAATATTATTCTTTTTGTGCTTACCAAAATTTTTCTTTCGGGTGATCACATGTAAATATACTTCATCTTTTTAATCATGGGAACCAATATCCGAGGATACTTTCATCGTCTGGGAATGAAATGAGCTCGTAACAACCGTACTTCATTTAAATTATCAAACCATTGTTCTCAACGTAAGTATTAGATAATCCAATTAAATTATTGCATCCAATGTAACGATGCCGTGTTAATAAGCACGTATATCCTTTATTTCCCTGAATAATATTGTGACACTTTCTTTCATTCTTACGTAATTCGTTGCTATAAATAATTTTTATTTAACATTGTAACAAGTATATTTTAGAAAACTGAGTTCTCTACTGCATCTTTTAAAAAAAGGTATTTTTAACTCAGCTTGTTATACAACGCTGGAAAAGCGCTTAACACGTAATTGAATTTAAAGAGGTTCTAATTATATGCTCCCTCCAATAGCGCACACAAGAATTTTTCAAGAGAAGAGGGGGGAGGAGGGTTCAAAATCGAAAGTCCACTATTCTCGTATCATGCTCGAATACACCTCCCAACATATTCTTGGCCGCGGTAGCCGAGTGGTATAGGTATCGGATCGTGGCTTGCCTGGTCACGAGTTCGATCCCAGTACCACTAAAGACCCGCCGTGTAGGGCAGCGATGCACGTTAAATCTGTCGAGAGCTGAAACGTCCTCCCGTTGGTGTGGTGTGGTAGTTAGGAGAGGGGGTGCCAGCTCAGGTGTCGTCCACGTCACTTGACCATGGTTCAAAATTACGTGGTCCGTCGCCAAAAGCCCTCGTGTAGCTGAACAGTGCGACGTTAATATTAAATCAATCAACCCAACATATTCTTTTGATTTTGTCAATTTTCGAGAACATAAACAGTAAAAAGTTAATTATTGAATGAATAATTAGCATTAATCAATAAAATTAACTATACACAGGATTATACTCAGTCGGGGGAAAAATCAAGGGCTTTGGGTGGAACATCCGGACCTGAGGACCCCCCCTCCCTCCTTGTGTGCGCCACTCTCTGGCTCCCTCCCTTTACATATAAACTCTTCCCATTTTAACGTAATTTTAACATTCTTGCAGCCTTTTCTTCTCGATTTAAAAAGAGCAGAATTTCTAAAATGGAAGTTTATTTATATCTTTTATCTTTTACGCCCCTGTAACTCGCCCCTAGGTAGTAGATTTCCGCAAAACCCGTTCTCAGCGGATATCTAATCAACAAAAAATGCATGTTTGTCAAATTTCAAATCAGCTGGCGCGGTAGTTCAAAAACGGAAATTTTTGTTTGTAATGCCCTCGCAATCTCTTTTGAGAGTTGAATTAAGCAAAACCTGCTCTTAGCAAATCTCTAGTCGATAAAAGAAACATGCCTGCTAAATTTCAAGTCTGTGTCTGATAAATCCTTTATGGATTTTCAGAGTGATGTAAACGGACCAAATTCGTCTAATAATCACGTAAGTTTACAATCAGTTTATGCACCTTAATGTTGCCAACTTTTATTTTACAAAAACTTTCTTTTAAAGAGTACATATTTGTTCAAAAATTATATGCACGTATATAAACAAAACGCATTTGATTTAATAGAATCCGTATAGTATAAAGCATTTTTTATTTTGGAAAAAATATTTTGAAGAAACTTGGTACCTCGGTATTTTTACCCAATTATCAAATTTGAAGTTGCATCTGAATTTCACAAGTACAAGTCTAAGGTTAAGTTTGAATTCAATGGAAAACACGTGATTACATTTATCATGTGACCATCATGAATTTAGCCTATTCAAATCAATCAAATACTCTATTGATGAAGATGTACTGGTGCACTATAATCGATTAATATGCAGGGTGGTCCCGAATTCATGGGTGAGTGAGTGAATGTGAGATTTTATGGCGCAAGAGCCAAATCTGGCTATACTGCGCCAAACATTTGTGAAAATCTGTGATCTAGATGGGAAAAGAAAGAAAGGATAAATTGAATGACAAGAAGGAGGGTCGAAAATAGAGAAGGATCACTAGAGTACCCCAGGATCGTGAGACCCGTGTTTACCAAAGATAGGAAACCCCTTTGGAAAAGGAAAAGATCACTAGGGTACCTCGACCCAAATTCATAGTACACACTTTAAGGGTAGATACAGGATAATGTGTGTCCATTAATCATTTATTGTATAGGAACATATGGGCGCAAGTGACGCGGTGAGGCACAAACGGGGGAGGAGAAAAGAGAAATTGAGTTATCGGTTTTGTTTTCATTGCCAGTAGGGTGTAGCCGCCTATGTCTAGCCGCCTTTCAGCCTGATGCTTCTCAGTAGCTGAAAATGCCATTCACAAGTGTGCTGATGTTGACTATGGGAGACTTTACGTATGACGAAAATGCAGACATACGTTACATATACGGCCGTGTCAAAGGTAACGGCAGAGTTGCACTACGAATATATCACACGTAGTTTCTTGATCGACGAATGCCGGATCAGAGCATTTTTCAGAGGTTACATCGTCAATTTCATGAAACATGTTCGTTCCACGTCACCAGACATTATGCTCGTTGACAAAGAGCTGTGTGCAGTCCAAGCTTGGAAGAAAGCATCGTAAACGTTGTGGCTGTTGAGAACAAGAGCTGTTGCTCATCACGTAAGTGTGAGTTATCGGACCGTTATGGAGTGTTAAACGAAAATCGCTCACACCTTTTCCATCTTCAGCGAGTACAAACTTTGGTTTAAAAGATGCCGGCAGGTTATCTTCTCCTACTGCCAGTGGGTGGTACCCAGCAACGTGAGCTGCTGCCTGACTTCACAGTTCATGTGCTGAGCAGTTATGAAGAGTTGTTGTAAACATTACGCTTGTCAACGACGCTTTCAATATAAACACTTTGTCATTCTTTTTTCTCTTATTTTTTGTGTTTGTAGCTCACCGCGTCACTTGCGTCCATACATTCCTAAACAATAAATGATTGTTACAATGTCCTGTACCAGCCCTTAAAGTTTGTACCATGAATTCAGGACCACCCTGAATTAATATCTCACTGGAATCAGCACGAAGCTTCGTAATTTTTATCCATGGTCTAATAACGTGGTTGACACATGAGTAGACACCCCAATTTTCACTTTGACTCGAATATCCAATGGATATATATATCTGTCCTACTACTTGGTCATTTTTGGAAATACAAACTTAATCCGATGCTTACCCGTTACAGTTGTTATTCTACTCTACTACAGCAATCTACCTAGCTGTAAAAAGCAACGATTTATGAGGTGCAGAATAATTGATTCACAAGTTAATTTTTCACCCCAAATTATCATTTTGTAAAGTAATAAGTGCTATATACCGTTAAGTTTTAATGAGAATGAAGAATGGAGAAATCTTTCTCTCCAAATTTCTGTATGAGGACTTTGAAGACCAGTCGAATGAATCATGAAGCACTTCTACCAGTAGCGCACACAGAAATTTTTCAAGGAGGGGGTCCGGGGTCGAAAGTTCACCATTCTTGTATCACGCTCCTTTTGATTTTGTCGATTTTCGGGAACAAAACACAATAAAAAACTAATTATTGAATAAATAATTAGCATTAATTATTAAAATTAATGATTAATAACAAATATTTAATTAAATTTTACGTACTATATACTTAGAATTATAATTCCCGCCCCCTTGTGTGTGCCACTGACTTCTACTATCAATATTTCCATGACCTTTTTTTCTTTCGAATCTTGGAACATCTAACCATAAAGAATACAATGAGACGTACAACCCATCTTTCAGTGTCTTAAAACTAGCAAAAGAAGAAAATTGCATTATTAGCACAAGTTAATTATTACTTATGAGAAAGCCATTGAAATTAAATAACTTTGCGACAAAACTTAAATGGATAAAATAAGATACCTTTTGATTGCTTGTTAATAGTAAATTACCTTTCGTGCCATTTAGAATAAAGCTGTGAAAGTGAAAAATAAATAGGTATCACTCATTTCACTTCACTTTCTATCTTCCTGGGGGACTTTCCCACGCTGGTGAATAAAAATTTATTAGCGACACTTTTTAAAAAGAAAGAGAACCCGGATAAGTCGACAAATACCTTATTGAATACGTCTGAATCGGACCTCCATAAACCCTCCATTAGCGGCAGCTTGTGTCTAGGACGTCTGTTAATAGACTTCCCCTAATTGAGAGGTCTAATGATCGGTTTTATCGTTCATTGTCAACTTGGAAAACCCGCTCGACGTCAGGTCTCATTCGAAAATCGAATAATTGGGGAGCGTGACTCATGTCGACCACCCCGCATTGCGACTAATTAATGACGGATGCGAGAGAGGATGACCTCGTGAGATCTTAAGAGTCACGTGATTGGATGAAGACAGTCGTGACTTCTCGCATGCTGGATTCTAATGTTCAAGGGAATGATATCGAATGGAAGAGCAGTCTCATGTCTTGCGGAAGGGTTCGAAATGCAGTGGAAAATAGTTTAGTCCTCTGAATAATTCCTTGTAACAGTATAATATTGTTACACATAAAATGTTTTTAAAATCTGCTATTTGGATGTAAAGTTATGACAGGACAAGTTTTTTGTCTTTTGTAATCTGTGATCAATAAGATAGAATTTGAAGTTGAAACGAATGGGTGACACCTATATAAACATAACGTAAGTGAATAAATATTTCGGACGTGATACTCTTTAACAGTAAATACAACCGGACCTCTATATAACGCTATAAGTCGCTAAATCCCGTAAAAAAGTTCGGATATAGAAAATTCGTTGTATAGAGGTTCATCTTTCAATATACTTTTTAAACCACATAGGAAAAATTTTAAATTCATGAACAGTATATATTAAAAAAAGAAATTATTCACACGTTTTTTTTTTAAAATTGATGTATGTTTATTTTATGTATCTTACCCATCAAAAAAGAAAGAAAAACTGCAAGGAAAACAAGAAAAAGAATGTCGAAGAATTCACTGCATTTTCAATTTCAAGAAAATAATTTTATTCTATAATTAAATGAATTTTAAGGACATTTTTTTTTTATAATTTAAAGCATACAAATAATATTAAACATACATTATTTTATAATTCGAACACGAGGAAAAGGGACAACTCCATTGAGGGTGAGAGATGATATCGAAGATGTTTCTAGTGAACTGGCCAATGGGGGCGAAAGGTTGCACGTCTTGGATGAAACGTTCTCAACTCTATTGCTCTCGGCGAGTTAGGCACCTAATCAAACCAGTTCAAGATTTATGACCACCAAAAAATGTGCTGAAAGAGAACAACTACAAATTTCCAAAAAATACTTCAAAAATAGGAAGAACAAAAATTGAATCACAAAAGAAAAAGTTCGTTATATAGAAAATTCACTTCACTATTGAGAGGTTATTTTACGAAGAAAATCGTGAAATGTTCAAGGTTCCAGGAAAAAGTTCGCTATATATATAAAATTCGCAATATAGAGGTTCGTTATACAGAGGTTCGACTGTATATACATAAAATAACATTACTGTGTATGTGCGTTCCTCTGGTGAGAAAACAAGGCGTCAAAATTACTTGCGGTGATTATTCCTCCTCTATGGTGCCGTACCAAAAAGAGATACCTGCTCGCGGGGAATATACTACGTCTGCAATGGTAAGACACCAATCCACAACCAAATTAGATATTGAGAAAATAAATTAATACATGCAGCTCTTATAAATTTTCATTTAGACTTTCTTTTTAAGACACAGAGTGGCCGATGTAGCCGAGTGGTCATGTTCGCGGATTTGTGGTTGTCGTGTCATGAGTTCGAGCCCAGTACCACTAAAGACCCACCGTGTAGGGGAGTGATGCACGTTAAATCTGTCGGGAGCTCAAACGTCCTCCCGTCGTGTGGTTGTTAGGAGAGGGGTATGCCAGCTCAGGTGTCGTCCTCGTCACTTGACCATGGTTCAAAATGACGAGGTCCGTCGCCAAAAGTCCTCGTGAACAGTGTGCGACGTTAATATTCACTTACGAATTTGAGCTTAGTACTATTGAAGAACTTCTGTGTAGAAAGGTCAGCATATACGTTGAATCTGTCGAGACTCAAAGTACGCCCATTGGTGGGGCATGGAAGTTAGAACAGTGGGGTGACAGCTGAGGTGCCATCATCGTCATTTGACCGTGGCTCAAAATAAAGAGGTCCGTCGCCAATAGCCCTCGTGTTGCTTTAAAGTGTGCAACTTTAATAAACACTTACTCAAGACTTAACGATTTTTTTTTATTTAAATATCGTGTTTAAGTATAGGAAAAAATTCTTTTTATGGTAAAATCTTTTCTTAGTGAATTGAAACAAAATTAATACAAATAATTAATAAATATTCTTTAATTTATAAACTGATTTATATATATATATACATCCTCTTTTTCAAATACTTTGTTTTGTTTTTAATATTTGTCTATTTCGCCCGGATTCCTATAGTAATTTAATATTCCAATCCTATTCTATGGATGTTATATTCAACCACGTGGGTTTTTGGGCCTTTGCCTTGGTTTATCTCCTGTGCTAATATGTCGAAAATTTCCGCTGTAGGGGAAGGTTGAGATCTCACAAAACACTGTTTAACCCTGTTTCACTGTCCTAAGCCAGTGACAGCTCGGGAAATCATAATAGTTTTTTCCACTCTAGCTAAATTTCTCTTTTTTGATTTGTAATGGTTCCATTTTCTTGGTTCTTTCGGATTGATCTTAAGATGTAGTCTTTTAGACTTTTCTTCTCTGTTTGTTAAGAATTAGTCTTTTTAATTTATTTACTGCTAAATATATATATATATATATATATGTATATACTGTATATATATATTGTATATATATATATTGTTGTATATATATATATTGTATATATATGTATATTGTATGTATATATATATTGTATATATATATATATTGTATATATATATATATTGTATATATATATATATTGTGTATATATATATATTGTATATATATATATTGTATATATATATATTGTATATATATATATATATTGTATATATATATATATATTGTATATATATATATATATTGTATATATATATATATATTGTATATATATATATATATTGCATATATATATATATTGTATATATATATATATATTGTATATATATATTGTATATATATATATATTGTATATATATATATATTGTATATATATATATTGTATATATATATATATTGTATATATATATATTTGTATATATATATATTGTATATATATATATTGTATATATATATTGTATATATATATATTGTATATATATATATTGTATATATATATATATATTGTATATATATATATATATTGTATATATATATATATATTGTATATATATATATATATATTGTATATATATATATATATATATTTTATATATATATATATATATATTTTATATATATATATATATATTGTATATATATATATATATATTGTATATATATATATATATTGTATATATATATATATATATTGTATATATATATATATATATTGTATATATATATATATATTGTATATATATATATATATTGTATATATATATATATTGTATATATATATATATATATTGTATATATATATATATATATTGTATATATATATATATATATTATATATATATATATATATTGTATATATATATATATATATTGTATATATATATATATATTGTATATATATATATATTGTGTATATATATATATATTGTATATATATATATATATTGTGTATATATATATATATTGTATATATATATATATATATTGTATATATATATATATATTGTATATATATATTGTATATATATATATATATTGTATATATATATATATATTGTATATATATATTGTATATATATATATATATTGTATATATATATATATATTGTATATATATATTGTATATATATATATATATTGTATATATATATTGTATATATATATTGTATATATATATATATATTGTATATATATATATATATTGTATATATATATTGTATATATATATATATATTGTATATATATATTGTATATATATATATATATATTGTATATATATATATATATTGTATATATATATATATATATATTGTATATATATATATATATATATTGTATATATATATATATATATATGTATATATATATATATATATTGTATATATATATATATATATATTGTATATATATATATATATATTGTATATATATATATATATATATTGTATATATATATATATATATTGTATATATATATATATATATATTGTATATATATATATATATATTGTATATATATATATATATATTGTATATATATATATATATATTGTATATATATATATATATATAGTATAATAAAATAAAAGTGAAGAATAACTAGAACCCACAGTACTAAAGAAGTAAGAAATTGGAATTCAGCAAACACAACAAATGTAGATACAAAAAGTCATAGGACTAAACTGGAGACCTATTATGATTTCTAAAACTGTCGCTGAATTAGGCCAGTGAATTAGGGTTAGCAATGCTTTATGGATCCACCTTCCCCGTCCAGCAGAAATATATATATATATATATATATATATATATATATATATATATATATATATATATATATATATATATATATATATATTTACTCAAATGTTTCGAGTCTGGAAAAGACCGGTCGAAATCTCTTAGTTAATCTTTTGTTAAAAACCTTCTATCGGAAAGGAAATGTAGCAATAAAATACTGCAGAATAATCCCTCGTCAAATAAATTTTAATTTTCATCATTAATCAATTTCATCATTTCGCATTTAATGAATTTTAATAGTTTGCATTCGATGTAATACTCCGTGTAAGTAAAAGTTAATAATCAAAAGTATATATAACTTTCTCTCTCTCACTCTTTCCAAATTCTCTTTTCAAATAAATATTTAAAGCTCTACTTCTTACATGTGTATTGGTAAACAGAAGAACATCAGATAGTGGCTTAAAAAATGACAAGATATCTTATCTAAACACAACTCTTCAGATCCTTGATTATTGAGTTTAAGATGAAATCTGAAATTTTGTGATAAATACCAAGGATGCGACGAATTGTATTTCTGTTACACATGTGATTGTTTCGCCTGTAAAAAAAAAATAACTGAATTTATTCAAGTTTGAACAGTAAAAAAAGCTACTGAGGAAGACTTTTACTGCAATACTGATTCACTATTCGCAGACGAAGTCGACATCTGAGTAAGTCTCCTTTATCTTAACCTAATCAATATGCTGTGTAACAATATCGAAGCTTAGTTGAATTCAATTTACAACAGTTTAAAATGTTTCTTCTGTGAGACTTGATAAGGTATCGAAACGGTATTTCTCTCATGCCCAAAATTTCGTGATTTTACTGTCAAGATATCATGACTTAACGATTATTTTGAAAGGGAAAAAATATTTATGCTAAACAATTTTTGAAGTGATAACTTCTTTAGACGCGTTTTGCTGGAGAGTGAATTTGAATAAAACGTTTTAAAAAGCAAAGCATTGTTACGCTCAGGTTTATAACTCTTATAACAATGATAACAATATTTCTGAATGGTAACAATACTACTCAATCATTTGGGTTTAATGAGTCCTATATCGGAGAAATTTGCGCAGCAAAATGTAAAGAAGAAAATGAACAAATAATTCTCATGGTTACTATTTATATTTCACCGAATCAAAGTGTAGAGAAAATTACCGAATTCATTCATAAAAATTTAGTTGCCTACACTGAAGCCAGATCAACTCTTCTGAACCAATTGTCTATTATTTTAAGAGGAGATTTTAATGTAGATTTTTCAAAAGACAAATCAAATCCTTTAGTAGATTTTTTAAAATCAAAATTCAACTTAACTATGTCAAATGATCCAATTGAAAGCACGACAACGTACGAAACAACGCTTGACGGAGTTTTTTTAGATATTTAAATAATTTTGAATCTAAAATATTTATAACCTATTTCAGCTACCATAAACCTATTGTTTCCTTCTTAGAATACAATTAATTCACAAATATGATTGTATATTTCTCAAAAAAAATATTACTTTATGAGTACAGACATAGGAATAAATAATTTTATACGACATTACTAATATCCTTCTGTTTTTTATTCACCTAACTAATCCCTGAAATAACATTACAAAATTTGAAGTTGTCACTTGTATCATGTGGTCATAAGCACACGCATTCATTTTTTAAAAAATTAAGTGCTTTTTGAATAACAACCGTCACAAAATCGGAAAAATAATACAATTTTTCAGAAACCTTAATTATGTATTGTTCTTTAAGATGCACTTTATTGCATTCTAATAAATATTATTATTCTAAAAAATTCAGCAGGAAAATAATAAAAAAATTCCCCACAATATTAATAACTCCCCTAATTCAAAGTGGTTGTTAAACAGGAGCCTTCATAATTTTTGAATAAGTTTCTCGGTACATTTGTACTTGTTGTTTATAAACTATTGAAATATTTAAATATTTTATTTTAAATTGGTCAGTGTGGGCCCGATAGTCAAGTGATCTTGGTCGCGAACACATGGCCGGCGTTGTCGAGTCCATGTGTCATTGAAGACCCGCCTTGCAAAGGGTGTAACATTTCCCACCCCACAGCTGCAAAATCGGCTTTCTTATATGATGACATAACACGGTTGACACATCCACACGTGCACTTCTAAATATTGCGGGGTCTTTTCATTTGACATCTCCCCGACAACCGGTGGCCGTAAGAAAAACACCACTCTAGCCACGAGCCGGAAACCTCGACTAAAATATGAGGTGTAAGAGAAGACCCGACCTACCCCAACAGAGTGGAAAGAGACAGTCTGTATGAAACACCAAGAAGTACGGTTGTGTTTACCTTCTCCTCCTTCACAAATAACATATTATATAGAATTGAAATAATCAATAGTATAAATAACTTCCATTTAAATGTAAATATTGTATTTAATAGCTGTGGACGTAAATAAATCAATTATTTAATTTCTTAACTCTCACGCTACTATTAATTTTCCCAAACGTCACAAGGGGCTTATGCTCGCTAAATCTGTCGTGGCCTTAAGTCCTTACCTTGGTTTGGATATTCAGAGAGTGGAGCTTCAGTTCAAGGGTCATCCTCGTTACTTAACTGAGGTTCAGAATTAAGATGTTCATCAAACTCACAAACTCACTGGCGCAACAGCCCTTGAGGGCCAGGGCCTACTGTGCTCATTCCAGTATACCTGACCATTGGGCGGTGAAGTGCTAGAGCAGATGTCCCGATCAGGTGGTCAGTCTGAAGCGAGTAGCGAGCAGCTAGTAGCGTTACCAATTCTGAGCACCCAGTTTCACCCTCTTTTCCAACAACAGAATGCTCTGCCACATATTGTTGTCGTCTCCAGAGCTTGTCTATGACATGTTGATAACTTACAATGACTGGCTGTTTCCTCAGACCTATCTCAAATCGAGAATGCATGGGATGCCAAGGGACTAGAATCACCACATCATCACTCGTATGTTTTAATCTATTCGAACTTCGTGGTAGGGGTTCAAGAAGCATGTGATAGATTGCCGCATGTGATTCATAACATGCCTGTACAACTCACTACTCTTGGCTGTTGTTGTTGTTTCTTTAGTCACCTGATCTCGATTGTGTCAGATCCAGGTCCACGAAATTCATGGAAAGGAGCTAGATGTACGCCTGTCGTTAGCTGTAGCCTTGAGCCTCATTCTGGTGACAGAACGATTTTAGCTCAGTTCCACACCAAGTTTGAGGGAGGACGACCCTGTGGAGGGTTAGGGTCTCCCACCTCTCTTCCGAGGGGGGGTGCCAGCTCAGGTGTCGTCCACGTCACTTGACCATGGTTCAAAATTACGTGGTCCGCCGCCAAAAGCCCTCGTGTAGCTGAACAGTGCGACGTTAATATTCAATCAATCAATCCACCTCTCTTCCCTTTCCACCAACTTCACGAGAGGACTTGCGGCTCAACGGTGATTTAGAGCACCCCCTGCCACAAAGACATATATTTACAAACACCCATGCCTTCTAGAGTGTAACGAACTTTTGACCCCTTCTGAAACTCTAGGTGGCAACGCGGACTGATCCAAAGCACTGCGCATGCACGAGTACCACGCAGAGTCAGTCAGTGATTACCTCTCAACGAGAGAGGTCGACTTTTTTGTGTTCCATCCGTGAGCGTAGTGTGGAGATTTGGAGAGAGTGAATTCCTCTCGACGAGAGATTTTTTTTTTTTTTTTTGCTCCACCAGCGAGCGTAATTTGCATTTGTAAAATCTACAAGCGAGTTTTTATGTAAAGCTTTTTGGATGCCACACCAACGTGCTTTATTTCTCTACAAATGTCATGAACTCATCTTATCTATGATTTTTATTTAAAACGTATAAATAGTGTAAATAATATATGTCGGCGAACTATCTTGTGTGTTTGAAAATAAACCCCTCAAAATATCAATCAAGTTTCCTTACTTGCATGACTTGCATTACACCGGGATTCGAACCCGGGCCCTACGGCTTGGCAGTCAGCATCGCTAACCACTATACCAGATGAGCGACTCTCAGTCTTATTGACATTTATAAGTAATTGATTAATTGCTATAGTATGGCGTAGGAGGGAAACTGTTTATAAAAACTATTAAATCCCTTACAAAGGAGGGGCGAAAATCACTGGCAAGGACCATCCGAATTGATGCAGGTAGATAAACTACGCCTGTAAAACTTTCCAAGGAGAACTGTACTCCGAGCGCAAGAGAGAACGTTCTCCTGACACCGCAGGTGGTTTTTATGGATGAACGCTCCCTCCTCATTATTCTTATCCGCAACCTCATCTTTCTGCCGCCTCAAGAGGGTGTTCGGATAGATGATCTCGATACGCAGCGCTTAATAAGCCCTTTAATTCAATAAAGAACAACGTTTGCTTCTCGATGACCTCTCGGCGCGATAAATTGGATGATAAAAATCCAGCAAGGCCACCGAAAATCGCAGTACTGTACGCGATAAATTCTTGGGGTTTTCGTGTAATTTGGGAGGTTTTTCATTGCGACAAATTGAGCGTCAAGTGTCAGGGAATAAATTCTTTTTGGATGGGTGTCGTAACGGGATGCTTCCCACCCCTCTCTTTCCAGAATGATGGGGTTTGTAGATATGATTTCGATTTTTTTTTAATTGGTTTGTTTGATTTAAATACATCAGTATTAAGAAATTTAGGTCGATAAAGTATTTATTGCATGAATCAAGATTTCTTGACATCGATTCCATTTGGGGTTAGGTGTTAGTGAGTGAACATTAACGTCGCACTGATCAGCAACACGAGGGCTTTTGGCGACGGACTTCGTCATTTTGAACCATGGTTAATTGACGCGGACGACACCTGAACTGGCACCCCTCTTTTAACTACCACACCACACCAACGGGAGGACGTTTGAGCTCTCGACTGATTTAACGTGCCTCGCTCCCCTACACGGTAGGTCTTTAGTGGTACTGGGCTCGAACTCGTGATAAGCCAGGCACGATCCGATACCTTGACCACTAGGGTACCGTGGCCACATTTGGGGTTGTGAAAATATGAGTGTCGCATGCATTTTAATGAAATTACAATATTTGTGTATGTGTGTGCCACAACCGAAATTCGAACTGTCATCTCTTCTAATCGTCGAAGGTCTACTTCCTGTAGTATTATGTATTCGCCAAATATTTAATTCTATACTCTGAAGCAAAAAAATGCTTTTAATTAATCGGAATGAATGATCGGTTTTGTGTTTAATGGACGGAATAATTGTCGCGGTAGCTTAGTGGTCTTATACAGAGGTCGAGCCATGAGTTCTGGCCCTAGTGCCTCTAAAGGTCCTCCATGTACAAAAACAGACGCACGTTAAATCTGTTGTGGCTCAAAGTCTTTACTTTGTGGAAATTTGGAGAACGGAATGCCAGATAAGTTGTTAACCTCGTCACTTGACAATGATTCAATATTACGAGATCTATCATTAATAGTTCTGGCGCTTAATAGGCGTAGCGTGGGGGGTTCAGAGGTGGCCATGACTCCGGGCGGCATACGAAAAGGGTCGGTGACCATCACCGCGATATTTAAGTTCAAAAAATATTTCAAACTCCAAATCACGCCTCCGCGATGAAACTGATGGAAACGCGGGTGAAAGCTTTAATACACGCACAGAGGCAGTAAGTTTATTAGTCGCTATGCAATCGCATTCTTTTTTATGTTACTTAGGCTTCTGGCAATCAGTACTGTTTGAAATCAATGATGCTCAAAATTATTTGCAAACAGAGGGACTAAATATCCATCAATGTGCTCAAAAAATACGTGCTGTACTGACCTTATTAGAAGCAACACGAGAGAAATTCATGAATGACGCTTTAATATATGCTAAAAGTTAGTGAAGAGCTTGAAATTTCTTTTGAACTCCAAGACGAATCAAGAGAAACCATACATTAGGTGACGGAAGTAAAGATGTTTAGTAATCGTATGAAGATGACTGGAGGGGAACAGTGTTTTCTTCAATAGACATTGTAACTGCTGAAATTTTCGAGAAAGATTCTAACAGTTGCAGCATTTAGCGCAAAAATGTGCTTTTTTAAGGCCTGAAGTGATATTGAGCATGGACGAACTCAACTAAGGTTAAGCTCCTCAAGATATTAATAAAGAATTCCAACTTGAACACGTACGTCTACGAGCTTTCGTAGCTGCAACAGACCCATGCTGTAAAAAAGAACTCATTAGGTCCGCCTCTCTGGGTTTATTAAAATATATTATTGAGTCCGAACTTGTGTGAAGATGGCTTACCAAATATTGTCATAATGTTCAGAATTTTTTTAACATTTGCTATCAGTAACGCCAGTTGCGAGATAACTAACGTTAAGGCTAACAAATTTAGCTATTCTGGCAATTGAACATGACGTACATATCAATATTGACAATTGTATAAAAGATTTTACTGTGTAAAAGCACGAAAAGTGCAATTTGAATCAATAAAAAAATTTGAAGCTGCTTTTTTTTTTTTACTTTTACTAATTTTCTTGACTAATAATTAAAATAGAGAGGCGACAAATTTCCTGTCGGCCTGGTGCTGATCATCGGTGTAACATTGATAAACAATCATTCAAAGCAATGAAGGCTATCATATGGAAGTGCCTACTGCACATGTAGATTGGTATTTAACCTCTCGAACACTAATTACACTTCATGAGAATTGATTTTTAGTGGAATTAAAAGTGTAAAATTGATCAATCCCGAACAGAAGATTTACACTTACATATATCTTCCTCTTCTCTAGACGAGTTTTTCATCTTAGTGAAAGAGGGAGAAAACTAATTAAAAATAGATAAGAATAAAAACTAAATACAAATAACTTTTCTTAAATCTGTTATATAAAAGAGCATATTTTTGTCTATTTGGCTTCAGAAAAACAAGAATTATACCTCTCTATCTGATTCCTTTTATTCCTAGATTTTCCTAACCAAACTCAAAATTACCATCATGGAAATTTCAGTGATACTAGCATCTCAGAAATATGATTATCCTTCATAAAAAAACAATCGAAAATATAAAAAATTATAATCAAGCATTTAACACCGTTGTATAATCTGGAATAATTTTGTACAATTTTTTTACATCTAATATACGCCATTTTGTAATAAAGACTATATATTTGTACAAAAAGTATTGATTTATATCAAATTTTTGTGATTGTAATTACAAAAGGATCGCCTATTATAAGCATGTAATAGTTATTATAACACGTTTTTTATTTTTCTATATATTCTGAAATACAAATGAAACTTAACTGTTTAAATTTAGACATAGAAAAATGCGAAATGTTATGTTATATTATCAGCTTTAAAAAACATATAATATATTCATAATGGATGAATTTATTTTATTTCTCTTAGTTTACAAGAGATTTACTAAAAAAGTTTGATTTGATAACAAATATTCTTTATACATATACATTTTATCTTATATTATGAAATAATTCTTTTATGATGTGAAAAGAGAGATAACTTTTTGATTGAAATAAAGTTTTCAGTTTCATATGTAATTTTCAGAAGTTGATGCTATTAGAAAGAATGACTACAGGAAAACATATTGTTAAAAAAAATGAATTCAATTACTCAAAACTAATAATTTGTATGGGATATTGAAAGCTTCTGCTATTTTATTTCAAAAGCAATTAAGAAAGCGGCTATTTTACAATAGAAATCAAAGAAATCAATACAGTCGTTTTTTTATTATTCCTATTTGTATATGAATGCTATAATTCCTTCGAATTAATATACAAATTCGTATATACAACACAAGCATACTTCATGCAATACCCGAGATGAAATTGACGAAATGTAAAAATAAATATAATTTCATTTACTTGTCACGTGATTTTTTTTAGAAGGAAATAGTGATCGTCTGCCATTGAGTAAATGTGATTAAAAAATTTATTTCATAGTAACCTGCAAATTCTATAAATAACTAAAATAATTCTTTTTCATTATATAAATATATTTTTGATTCTTTAAAGTCACGACGTTTTTTTTATTACATTTAATATATTTTATGTAGAAAATACTTGAATTATATAAAGAAAAATTGACTTCTGTGTTCCAAAATAACGTCAATATTATCGTCGAAATATTTTTTTAGTGTCTTCAATAAATTTTCTTAATTCAATTCTTCTACCATACGTATTTTAATAATTATCTCCGGTATGTAATTTTATATTAACTTCTAATAAAATTTTCCAAAAAATTTTAATTTAATAATTTAGTCTTGCTTCAGTTTTATTTATTTTGGTATTTATGTGTATATTTTGCTAGTGGCAACAAACTAACTTGTTGTTCACTGTGTGGCAACAGTTTTAGTTTTAATTATTTCTGAAGTCTGTGTAAATATTCCGTGGAATATTTTTATATATAAAATTATGAATTTCAATATATGTACTTTCAATTTTTGTGATTAATGGTAAGTTTAGAAGGATTTATTTATTTATTTATAAAAATGAAATTAAAAAAATAATTAAATTACTGTAGATTTGTCACGAAAAAGCTTAATAATTTTAATTCACAATAATTGATGAATCGAAATTCTACAGTAAATTTTATATCCGTTTCTAAAACCAATGCTAGCTTCTAAGCCTTTTAGAATTTTTTTTAATGATATAAAAAAACGAAGATTATATTTAAGCATTTTTTGTTTTGTTTTATTTTAAGAGTTATTCCATGACTATTTCTTTAAATTTTGAAAACAAATTATTCTTAGAATCAAAAGATCCTACTTGACTTTTAAAATGTTGAAAAGAAGACGTCGCGCTGTTATATGTACTTGAAAGACTGGTATGAATTGTTACCTTGGCCTTTACTGTCTTAGATGAGATAGTGATTGAATTAAGTTTCTAAGAGATTCATTACGTGTAACTAATCGTATCTTGGCTAATAATTGAGCTTGCATCAGAATTCATCCTGTTTTTAGATGCAGTGTGTAATCATTTGCTGATTTGCATTAAATGAGTAATAATTCATCAAGTAAAGTGGTGTTTATTACTTTTCGTATAAAGCGTGTGTAGAATGCAGAAGCACATAGCTTTGTGTTAATTACAAAATTCGGTAGGTGTAATTAATTTAAAAGACTTCGAAGAAATTTTCAAATTTAATTATATAATTTAGATTCACAATATTTCAAGGCAAATAGTATTAGTAATAATTGTCTGTAAAAAAAACTGGAAAAAAGTAAATGACCTCATGGAATATGTGAGGAACAAACATTCGTCCTATAACCCGATTGAAATAATCGACTGTTAGCAATCATAAATCTAATCTTGAGTGCAAAAGGGTTAATTTAAAAACGGCTAAAGGGCACTGTTTAAAAATGCCTAATTTGATTTATTTGTTTCTGAATTTCGAAACACTTCTCTGCATGTGTGTGAGTGTGGTATCAAACCGAATCATTATTCATCTTTCTCGAGTTGACCCAGAGAAGCATTTTACATTCAAAAAGTGGGGCATGAATCTTGGTGTCTGCGGTGCTTAACCAATTAACGTGAGGCAAGGGGTAGACTTAGGATTTCCAATGACCAGTGTCTCCACAGTTGGATTCCGAAATCGACCAATCAGGATATTCGATTCTGCGGAAAAGGAGTTCTTTTGATATTTATTGCTGTGTGTCTTATTTTTTTTAATTTGATTTTCTTCCCTTCATCGGTAAAATGGGGACAACTTGAGGTTGCCCTCGATAGGTTTATTTTTTTGCGTTGTTTTTTGTGTAGTAAACTGAAAAGGACAACAGCATAAAAAAATACTAAGTGTTAGAAAAGGGCGCATGATTTTTTATTTCCTCTCCCCCTACCCCACCAGCAATAGAGTTTTGAAACTTGTTCAAAGGTCATCATCAAACGACCAATTTGTGAAGTTTTTCTAGTTTGTTTTGCTGTTTGTTACCTGTGTGTTGTGTTACGTGAATTATTTATCGTAATCATAGAACTCTCTTATTTTTCGACGGTGTGGTTTCTCTGCTGTAGTGTGTATAATCCATGTTTTTTGAGCAATACCTCTGACGGCGTTGCCTTTTTAACTCTTAATTTTTTTTTCGGTGCAGGTGTCTGTTTTTGTATTGTTAATGGACAGTGGTGATTTGTGAAGAGACTTATATATTACGAACTGGACACGAAAAATTTTGTGATGCATTGGAAGAACTGAATGAAATTAAACAAAAGTATGCTTATGCCAAGACTTTTTTTACCTTTGGATTATTTTTATTCAAGCGTTTCAGGTAGGAAAAAATTTTCTTATTTTATTTTTCAAACAAAATCCATGAAAACTTATTTGGAAATACGTTACAGTGTACAGCAACAGCTAGTTTGCTTATAATTTTAATGGAATACAGGGTGAAAAAAAAATATTTTTAAAAGATAATGTTAAACGTAGAAATTGAAAGATTCAAATATTGTTTTTTTTTCAAAACAATCTGTTTACATTTATAATTACTCTACATAGAAAACTTTTACTTTTTTACAATCATATATATTTTTTGTATTCCTTATGTTTTCTAGGATTTTGTTTTAATGTCTTATTTTTGCATGCATAAAAATGATTTACTCTGTAAGAACAAAACTAATTTTCAAGAAAACCCTTTTGTTTTATGCGTACGTATAGAGCAAGAAAATTAATACATAAGTGTCTTTTTAACCGATCTAAAGTCTTTATTACAAGGGAAATATTTTAAATCTAGACATTTTTTATAGTAATAGTTTGTATTGAGAAACGAGTTATTCCTCAGAGTAAAATTACAAATTTGCATTAATAATTGTTTAAATGCACGCGATACTTTGGATGTATTATTAAATCCAATTATTTTACTCTTTTCCTTCATTTTTCATATTTATTTCATCCCATTATGTTCACTTTTGTATTACCTTGTCAATTAAAATTGCCTTAAAAGTGAATTAATACACAGTCATTGGTAAAGAATATCCCTTTTTACAAATAATTTGACAGCTCTTTTTTTTAAAATATCCCTCTTCGTTTATACAATAAAAACTAATTTGGTTTTTTTTAAAAGTTTATTGAAAAATCTAGAGTTACTATTCCTAATTTTCACTGCAGTACTTATCGATTTTGGAGCGGGTTATATTATTAAATTCAGTACAGTATATATTTTGCTTGCTTTGACATAAACTCCTTTAACCTATAATTACATTCTTTCATTTTTAACGCCAATACGAGATCTTATTGGATTTAAGATTTTATTGCCTAATCTCAGTAAGATAAATGGAGCTGTAGATTAGGAAGGAATTATCTTGTTAGAGGCTGCTTCTTTTTAAACTAGAATTGATTCGGGTGATTAAGTTTTATTGCATGGAAAGAGGTATGGCTGCAATTTAATGAAAGGACATATAATTTTGTTTTTCTATAAACTATTTCATTGATCTAGGCGATAAACGCATCAAAAGATGGAGTCATTTCATTAAAAATAAATGTCAGTAATTTGTAACATTCTTAAGGCAAGTTTTAAAGCGGTTTAGGGGATGGGAGCAAGTTAAAGAAGAGTGAATGTTTCCATTAACTAATTTTAAAAGTTATATATAGTTATAATTAAAGAATTACTGCATTATTATTTAGAGTTTTAATATTCACCATCTGTATCAAATTTACTATTTTCAAAAAACTATTTTTATAACGAATCATAACGTAATTTTCACTGTAAATATAAATTAAATAAATTGAGCACAAATTTTGCTCTGCATATTTTTGTAATTCATTTTCTTTTCTATGAATTGTTTAAGGAGTTTTAATTTTCCGTTATTCGATTAAAAATCGATTGTTTTTAAAAATGTTTCTTTTTTTAAAAAACCTTTAGTTTCATTGAAAAAAGTATAAACTCCTTAAAATATATACTAGAAAAATTTTATATACTTCTACGGGCTACTCAATTTGAAAGACGGTTTAGAAATAACTAATTTAGAGATACGAGAATGATTGAAATTTCAGAGCATTGAAGGACATGAATATATCTCCTGTGTCTCTAATAATATATTGCGATACTTTTTCTTCAAGGAACATATTTTTCCGGCTGTATGTTCGAAGCTAAGTATCTGTGGTCTATTGGTTTATTAAAATAATTTACGTTGGAAAAAGTAAACGCAATTCCAAACCTAGTACCTTAACTGCAAAAATATTTGTTATTCTGTCAAAGTAATGTAGTGAACACACATGGTTTTACCATGGCTCTCTTGATAAACAATCGTTTCGATATTATTCTTAGACATTTTGACGTCACAATTCTTTTATTTCGTTTTTTGGAGTTCCGATTAATTTTTTGTTTGGATGACGTCACGATTTTCAGTTAAAAGCACACAATAGTACCTCTTTAAAATTCATTCTATTGATGAAACAATAAATTAAGTTTTATTTTATCAAATATTTTTGTTCGCATGCAATTGATGTACATGTTATACATAAAGCATTCTTAATAATAAATTCATTTCCTTGAATTAACAAATAATTTAAGAAATGTGGTTTCTAAATAACTTTTACATTAATGGAAGTTTTTATTTGTATTTCTAAGTGAAAAATCTAAGAATATATATTACCCAATAATAGGGAAACCTCATGAGATAGCCTGCTACAAATTTTCAAAGATATTTCATTTTTTCCCTAGACAAACTGAAAAAACACGAAAACATTATATCAGTATTGGAAATTACTGATATAATTCTATCACTCGTGGTTTGGTAAACAAGGTTTCCCAATTACGTTGTATTAAAAATAATTAGACTGCATTTCCGATGTTATTTGATACAGCGTATTGTAAGATCTTAATTATTTTCATAATTCGAAACTTCAATTATTGTTTTCACATTAATATATCTCTCGATTAATATTAATCGCTGGCTAATTTTTATGTAATTGTCTTAGATATAATTTTTGAGAAATAATTTTACGCTAAAAGCACGTTTTCGAGGCTATTCTTTAAAAGAATTCAAAACTATTTGCATAATTCTTAAAATGCATTTGCAGCCCCTTAGAATTTCGCACAGTGTGGTTTGAGAATTATCTAATATTAAATGAATTTTATTTCAAGCATTAAACAGAAAAGGTGAGTTTAATTTGATGCATCAAAAAACATGAAAACGCACTGCTTTAAATGAATGCATATTACCACATTTTTTTTGCATTATGAAAACAATTTCCACATTTGACTATCGTTCTTTATTTTAATAGGCAACCTCAGTAATAATAAATTCAAATACAAAAACAAATCAATTACCTTCACTAACCACAAGACAAGTTACATCAATCATTAGTTCGTTTAAAATACAATAACTTCAAAGAAACACTAAAAAAGTAATATCGAAGCTTCTGCACTCTTTTTTTTTTTTTTTTCTAACTTTACTTATCTTCCAAATTAATGGCAAAATCACTCGACCGATATTTTAAAGTGCAAAAAGGGAGGAAAAAAAGGAGCAATAAATGTTGCTTGATCATTTACATAACCTTCCTACTGCCTCGTTTTACACCTCCCCCCCTAAAATAAATATAACACTTTAATTCATTAGGTGTGGAAACGATTTAGCACGAATCGCTACAATTTGTCACGTCGATAGCAAAAGTGTTTGAATAAAAATTACGAAAGCAAAGAAGAGGAAAAAAAGAGCTCTCCAACCTACGCATTCTTGCAATGGATCTTATGATTGACATCGCGCGAAGAGCAGGGAGGATCCGCCGTGTCGGGGCTGGGCACGTATCACTACAACTCAACTCCACCCCACCTCTCATTACGATAGAGATATGGCTCATGATTATTGATAACGATATAAATGCTATGGATTGCGAGAATACTCTGCAGGAGGTAAAAGGAAAAATAATAATTGGAAACTGGAAACTTTTATTTTGGTCATATATTAACTAGTTGCGAATCTCCTTTAGAGTGGCGGGTTTCGCGAGCCACTTTTAATTAATACAATGTCTAAGAAAATATTAATTAATTTGCCTTTTTTGTGAATTTAAATGCTTTTCTTTCTGAAAAAATTAATAATTAAATATTAAATTTTGATTTATTATTTATTCAATTCCTACTGTTAGCTCCCACATTATATATTTATTTATCTTCGTGGAATTTTCAATCGGTAATAAAATACATTTTAAAGTGCTCAATTCAGCTGAAATTTTATATACATGATTATTTTGGATGACAATGCAATAATTTAACTATAATTAATAAAAATTAATTGACTGAAACCAATTACTTAAAGAAATACAGATACAACCACGTTGGTTTCATTTTTAGCGACTTGAGTCCAAACTTGAAAAGATTTTTTTTTTTCTCACGCTTTAAAGCATTCAGTTGAACTGAAATTTTATATACACGATTGTTTTGGATGACAATACGATACTTTAATGATAATGAATAAAAATTAATTACCACTTAATGTTGTGATTCTGTCACATGTATATACATCTTTATATTAATTGTAACTATTTAATAAAAAGTAGCTAAAATAAAAATTTTCTTCGTTGATCTAAGTAGGAACCGACTTTAAAAAAAAATTTTATACTACTTGTTTTTTTACTGATTAATCATAGATGTGTGAGCTGCTAATTTTCGCATCGTTTTGATCAATGGCGTAGATAGTTTTAAATGGGCTCTGTATGAAAATTTCTTTTGGGGGTTTCCTTACGTTTTACGATTTTTTTTTTACTAACACATGTTGGGCCCTTTTAGCCCTTCTATCATTGATACGATGATAGCTACGCCCCTGGTTTTGATCAGTTAACAGTACACATGTTACAGTTTACAGTTTTAAAATGATTTTTTGATGTTTCATCAGTTATTTTAATTTATAACTTCAAATTCAAAATGTTAGTGTTTGTTTTAGTTTTTTTCTTCCATAATACTTTTATGTTGTTGTTTTTTTATAAATGAAGAAAAAAATCTGTTAATTAAATAAAAAATTTTAGACTAAAATAAAATTTTATTTTTGTTTTTGTCTGGTTGATTTGGAGGAATTGATTAGGAAGCTGTTTATTGAATACAAAGTGATAAATGTATAAAGTTGTATTTGAAACAACTTCGGGCTGAATATGTGAAAATAACTTTTAGGTCACACATTTTTTTTTAACTTTTAAATGATAGTTGTTTTTGGTGATCTTGTAAGTTATTTTCGGTTGTATTTAGGTCACAATGCTATTTAAATCCTGGAAATAGTGAAATTGCATTGTTTCTTTAATTTAAATTTCTGAGTAATGTACTCAAATATGTCTTCAAATTATAGATTTATAAATTATTCGCGAGACCTCCAGAATTAAAATAGTATAATTGAAATTTCAATTGTTTATTTATTTGTTAAAATTTTGTTCATGTATCATACTTGAAAATTACTCTTAACCAGAAAATGTGTGACAATTCTTGTTTTGTTTCGTTACGTAACATTGTATCAAGTATGTGAGTGTGATCGCGTTTTTTTCTCTGCATTACATTTCCTTCAGAAAAAAATCTTTATATCCATTTCATAAAATATATAAACCAAAAGGTCATTTTTTTTATGTTATGGCAAGCTGTTTTCCCCATCAAACTTTCCTCAATACCAAATAATCATCTCCAAACTGAATTATTAGAAACTATTATAAAAAATAATTGTCAGCCTATTATTATTGGTTTTTATCTTTTTCTTTCTTTGCACTTTGGTGCTTTACTTATCCTTCATTGAAAAAAAAAATTTGGTTAGTCTCTATCAACTCTCTATTTTTAGAAGTCTTAAACATTTAGTTTAAAATAATCAAATCTTATGTTATTCATATAAATGTATTCTTTATTTTAAAATTAAAAGAATCATAATTCGACTACAGCTTTTTTACTTAGTTTTTGATACTATTGTGGAATAAATCTTTCATTTGTGAAGAATCATTTTACTACTTTCCATTTTCTTTCTTGAAAAAAAGAAAAATAGAATGTCTGCTGTTTCCTTTATAAATTGACAGTTAATTTTTATTTCTTAATAATAAAATGTATTACTTTTAAGATAAATGGATTTTAAATGTGATATTCGAAATGTATTTAATGGATTGCTTGTCAAAATTCGTAAGATTTCGATTGCTAGTACGTCCCCTTCCCACCTTCCACTTTAATGCACTTCCTAATAAAACATGCTTCAATGGTTAAAGTGTTTTCTTTAAGTACAAAGAGGAAAAATAAGTTTTAAAATAAAATATTTATCTTTCGATCAAATAAAGCAAATCGAGTTCAAAAAGTCAAAGCTTAATTTAAAACTTCTCGTATTAGGATATAAAAACTGCCCTGATTTGATGCTTCAGTATGTAGAAGCAAAAATATTAGTTAAAAAAATACTCCATTCATCAAAAAAATGGCTGCTGTTGAAAGAAAACAAAGGGTTTATAAAGGAAAATAAAATGTAGAATAGGTCTCATCATTCAAATGTATTTTCGAAGAGTATTTAAGAAAACACTGCTTGTAATGGTTATGAATTTAACAAAATCTGAACAGCAATCAAAAATAAAAGCTTATAAATGGCTGCAGCATCACTTTAATATTCGCTTCAGAAACCTTAAAGAATAATTTTTCTTTCTTCTTTTCTTACTTTAAAATGAATAAGAGTGGAAACGAGCAATGCATTGTGAAAGAAGCTGGTATTTCGTTTTGACGGAAAGCTATTTTTACTCATTGTTCGTCTTTGTATACATTCATTCTTTTTGACAATGAAAAGGGATGGCTTAATTTCCTTCCATCGCTTTCATATGTTTAGTTTTATTTATTTTGTTTAAAATTTAGTGCAGAATTTTGCTTAAAATTTAGTGCAGAATTTTGTTTAAAATTTAGTGCAGAATTTTATTTAAAAATTAGTGCAGTTTATGATGACAGAAAACATGAGTACTGAATCAGAAATTTCTTCGTTAAGCTTTGTGCAACTGATTAAAGAAGATACAGGGAGTTAAACAAAATTAAAGATATAATCCAAACATATTTTTTTGCATGCGTATGTGCATATACAATATAAATGAAGAATTCAAAAGAATATAATTACCCACAATTATCAAGTTTAAGGGGAAAATTTATGATAACATTGCGTAAAAATTTCAGTATTAAAGAATGTTTTTTTTAATTAACGATAAATTTTAAAATCCCGAATAACTTTTATTGTAAAATGTAAAATTCATATACTTATTTTAAAATGTTAAATTGATGCTAAAAAGGAAACGAATGAATTTTTTCGTGATATTTTTATTAGTTTATACAATTGTCTTAATGAGGTTAGTCAATTATAAACTTATAATACATCAAGATTTCTACAAAATTAATAAAATTAATTTCTTTTACTAACAAAAATTTAAAATTACAGAAAACTGTGTAAATAATGTTTCATTGTGTAATTTTATTTTAAATAATATTAACAAAAATCATTCCATTCATATTCTGACTTAAAAATTACTTGGGAAGATTGATTTCGTATTTTGGTTTAAAAAAAATTGTTTAAATTTTTCGTGTGAGTTCAAAAATAATCTTCCTATACTTTAAATTTCAGGTTTAGAGTGCTTAAAAAATAACTCGTGGGACAATTTTACTTTTTACAATCTGTATTTCTTATTCTTTTGCTACCTTAAGCCTGATAAAATAGATCTATGATAGTTTCAGATCTTAAATTAACCGTGATAACCAATGCCGTAAGGAAAATGAAACTCAATGCAATATAATTTCTAACACTTAAAGCTACAAGAATAAGAGAAGTTTTGACTTTCATTTAAAAAGTTATTGCTTAAATAGTTTAAACTTGCATATTTGTCTTGTACACTTTCATTATTTTTCATCTGCAGTGTTTATTGGACAAGTGTTTTCTTAGACATTCACTACATTGTTTTTAAAGTACTGGAATTACAAACACAGCTAGGATTAGTTGATAACAATTAACTAATTTTGATGGAATTTAGAAAACCTAAAAATAAATCTGTTGGTAAAAAAAAGCAAAATTTGGTCTTTTGTTTAAAAATTGGCGAATGTACTCTGCGTTCAATATACAAGATATTTTTTTCCCAAGAATGCATTAACGTCTTAAGTCATGAAATGGGTCTTTTTTTCCAAGATTCCTTTCTTTTTGCTTTGTCTGCTTTGACCGGACGTGGCTAAGACCTTGGTGATATTACCCTTCATTATGTCAGAGAAATTTTTCCTCGAAACGTCTTCTTGTACCTGACTCTGGCCGCACCCTCTTCATGTGTCACTCACGATTGGCTTCCTGGAAATTTTAATCAAAAGTACGTTCTTCATTTCCGTATTCAGATGGCGCCTGCACAATGGAAAGTCAGCTCCGAAGTGAAATTCGGTTTCCAAAAGGTAATCATCAGTTGAAAAGTTCCAACTTTTTCAAAGGTCTTCCTAACCATGCACATGCAGCAGTAATAATAAAAAGTACTGCAAACCAGTTTTCATTAAAGTATAAAGCGTAAATTGCATTTTCATTGTGACAAAGTATAAGGTTCAAATATATTAATGAGGGATTTTATCATTATCCAGTACAAAATTACACATAATAGGGGATATGTTGATGAAGTATAGAATATATATGTTTTAGTAAATCCATCTCCATGATAGAATGAAAGCCCTGTCAATAGGGAAGTTTCGAATAACAGAGATATAGAATTGATTATCTTTTGTTTCAGACTAAAATTTTCATCCAGAAATTAAAAGAATTATTGCCTTTCTTTAAATATCAATTGAAATCACACCGCATATTGTAAGCAGAGTATAAAATCCTTTTTGATACACTGTAGAAATAACATACAATGCTGAATGTTGTACTTTTGCCAAGATTATCAGTAATTTTTTCAACTATTATTTTTTTACTGATTCTGTGAAACTTGAGAGCTAATACAGGTTAAATTTGTCACGATTCAAAGTCTTCCTTCAAAGTCCAAAGACTTTTTTATGGTGTAAAAGTTTGGAGATATTATATTGGTCACTTCAGATGATGTCGGTTTGTTTCAGAATTACAATGTCCATCACCAACAGTGTATGTGCGACGTTTATAAATCCATTTGGGAAACTTATTAAGAAAAAATAAAATTAGTTGTATTCAGACTCATTTAATGATTATATGTATCGAATTTTTTTTTACATGTCTTGGAATTGTCTTCATATATTTATTTATTGCATATATTCTAGTTTCTACATTCATTTGTGTTCATTTTTACAGTTTAATTTGTCGTACGCTTTCGTTTACGGCTGTAATATCATTTCCACTGCATTGCACGGCCCCCATGCTTTAACATTGGTTTATTTCGCCAAATGCTAGCGCCAATTGGCGAAATTTGTGATATATATTGGGCGATTTGACTTCTGGCATTGTAACAATTGTAATGAATTTTTTGTATTAACGTTGATTTTGTAGACCTATTTCTCGTGATCATTCATCAGCTAGTCATTTAGTCAGATGCTTTCAGTATTATATTTTTATAAAAGCTTAAATTACATCTGTGTTATCAGTATTTTCCTTTCTGACTCTCATATGTACTTTTTGGCCATTACAAATTTCGAACCCCCGAAAACGTGTTAGTTTCACATTTCTGCAGCATAATGAAATGTATATATATTCTTTGACTTCCATGTTAAAATAATGAATTTTTTTAAAGTTGATGTAATATTGTGATCATTCATCAGCTTTCTATTGTTGAGTATTATATTTTTATAAAAGCTTAAATTCTGAAAGACACAAATTAAGTTTCTTCATTTTTAGAATTTTACTGGAAATTGAGAAAGACACGCAATAATATTATAGGTTTGAAGAAAGTAATTTAACTTCAAACACTCCAGTTGTAATTGAAAGAATAGTAATTGGGCCAACGTTGTCTCTTTTCAAAGATGTCAGTTCAAAAGACATGTTATTGGTTTTTACCGTGGAAATAACTATAGTAATAAAAAAAAAAGTCTAGTGTTGGTTGTTGTATTTAATGCACTTTTTTCAATTTGTGAATATGCTTCGGAATGTAGCTCTACGTTCTCAATTATTTAAATGAATACCCAAAATTTTGCACTAAGACATAGAAAAAAATGGGAAAAGATCGTATTTAAAATCAAGGGTTTGGTTAATTCGTTTCAAGCTGACTTACTTATTTCCTTATTGATATTTTTTTCTGCAGGAATTTTTTTTAAATATAAATGATGAAAATTTTACTCTGTTGTCTTTTAGTTGAAAATTACAAGAGGAATGTTTATATATTTTTCTTTCTTTTCTCCCCTCTTATATAATGTTTTAAGGTCCCTTTCCTCCAGACTCATTAAAAAAATTTCAAATTCATATTTATATATACTTTAAGTAACTTGTAGATTATTCTTTTAACCGCGTTATGGCTGTGGTAGCAATAAATCAACCGTATAACAGCTTTACTCTCAAAGCTATATTATTCAAAACTTGAAGAATATTAGAATCATTTGTGGTATTTTTTCCCGTTTATTCCATCTTTAATATTATGCTAAAAGTAATTATCTGATGTTGTTGGTTGGATTGTGGAAAATGTTAGAAGCATTAAATGAAAACAAAAATGGTTAATTTCTTCTATTTGGATTAAAAAGCAGGGTTGAAAGATAAAAGTTGCGATCAGATTTTATCTTTTAGAGTTTTTATGAAATATATAATTGATTTATTGCTTTATTAGCATCGTTCTACGAAGCAAAACGATTTTTTTTCAACAAACCTCATAATTCTCACCTTCGGTCAAGTAACGAAGATGTTACCTGATCTGATATTTTGTAATAGAATTATATCACATAAAAGTGTACAGCTGAAGATTTCTACGCCTTGTCGAAGTGTTGTTTAAGCATCTTTTACATTTACAATATTTCATAAAAGTTCATTCTTTTTATATGAAAGGTTGAAAGCAAAACTCACAAGGTGTTTTCTTTATTTCATGCACAGATAACGTTAAAAGAATAGAAAAATTCGCAACTTTAATATTTTATTTAAAAAGTATGAATTTATATATACAGGTTTAAAATTTTATACAAAAGGATTGATTTGTTATGTTTTTATAAAAGGCAATATCAAGCACATCATGAGAAAAAATTGTTTTCTACCCGTAACTTAAAGTTCGCCAAGTTTAGTTTAATTTCAATAACAAATAACAGTTGAAATTAAATAAATTACCTATTATAACACTTAAATCTCGCGCAGTGATATCGGTTACATGTTTCTGCATTTTACATTAGCCTAATCATCAATGGAACATTTCTTAGCCTTTGGTGAAAATTTCGTTTTCCTACTTACCCTATACTATCACAAAATCAGTGACGTCATTAATATATTTCGTTATCTTTTCATTTCGCTTCGACAGCATTTTTTTGTCGATACATGTAACATTTATAACTGCAGATTAATAATAATAAAAAATCCCTATGGCAAATTGTGTCTCGATACATTATATCCTATCTCGACCGTTACCAATCATTTTAATGGACATCCGAGCTATCGGCAATCTATGGCTGCTTTAGAAGCATAGGAATCTCAATCGGCTCTTCAAAAGAATTTGTGTGTGTGTTACACTTTTGTCTTTGTTATTAACCCCAATCGCCACTTGCATACGATATAAGGGTGCTCTGTGGTCGTTTTTATCTCCAACCCTATCGCGAGGTGCTCCCTATCCTATCGGATATTGAGGTGCTGCCTCTGAATCGGGTGTGCCGATGACAATAAGCTATAATTGGTCGTCTTCTAAAGCCCTTTGATAAATTCGTTTCGCTTGTCTATCGGCAAGTAAAAAAACAAGATACTGTTGTTAGTGGACACGCCCTGGCATGGTACATATAACCTGGAAATAAGATTCCGCGAGTCTTTACAGAAACCTACCTTGATATTAATTTGTTGTTGCCATGAACTTTTCCACAGGTTTGACGATTTGAGTTTAATTAGGTATCGATTTTTCTCGGCGATGTGTCCTACATCGACCAATACGCGATTTTTCCCCTTATCATAAGGAGTGGCTTGAGCAATTCGACCGTCATTTAAATTCTATTGATGAAATCCTGGTTTCTGCAGCCTACAACTATGAGTAACTATCAAGGATCTGGTTTTGATAAATGGAAATATAACCCCGGGCGTCAATTTCTATAGGTGCTGAAAAGATGTGTTTATAATAATTGAAAAGTGTAGAATAGAGAGAATTTATGGAGGATTAATGTGTGGTACGTGGAGTCATTCAAATGTTTTGTTGGAGATTGTGCATGTGCGGACAAGTGTCATGATGTTGTTTATTATTTGACAGGGAAAATATATAACCATCGCATCTTATTTTTTTCAAACAAATCTCGATTCGTCAGTCAAAATTTAAATTTTTAGAACATTACTACGGTAATTTGTCTATAACTATTTCAATTATTATATTCTATATGACAAGAGATATGAAAATATCAAACGCTCTTGTAAACGTCTCAATATTATTAATTATGATTTGAGTTTAAATTATATCGCACTCTGAAACAGCACGAGGTAATTTTGAAAAACAGTCAAGTGACGAGGAAGATGCCTTAGCTGAAACTTTCCTTTTCAAACTTCTGCACCATACCAACGGGAAAATTTTGATCCTCGGCAGAATTAACGTGTATCAGTCCCTCTACACGGTGGGTCTTCAGTCGATTTGAGGCCGCGGTAGCCGAGTGGTATAGGTATCGGATCGTGGCTTGCATTGTCACGAGTTCGAGCCCAGTACCACTAAAGACCCGCCATGTAGGGCAGCGATGCACGTTAAATCTGTCGAGAGCTGAAACGTCCTCCCGTTGGTGTGGTGTGGTAGTTAGGAGAAGGGGTGCCAGATCAGGTGTCGTCCACGTCACTTGACCATGGTTCAAAATTACGTGGTCCGTCGCCAAAAGCTCTCGTGTAGCTGAACAGTGCGACGATAATATTCAATCAATCAATCAGTGGATTTGAACTCTCGACCCTACAACTCCGACCACGAGTTCGAGATCATGATCACTCGGCTACCGAACATTAAAATTTGTGTTTTAGCACATGGATTCAGCACATTTAAAAATCTTTGAATTGGGCTGTTTTAATTTAACATTTCTTTATTCTTGTAGCACGTTGCATCATAAAACTTAGAAATAATATGTCACGAACTCTCGCCAGTGGATGTGTTAGAATTTGCCGAAGGAAGAGACATTTATAATACAAACACTTCTATTATGATTATGTGGCCGTGGTAGCCTAGTGGTCAAGGTATTGGATCGTGACTGGCGTGTCATGAGTTCGAGCCTAGTACTGCTGAAGACCCGCCCTGAAGGGGGGCGATGCCCGTTAAATTTGTCCAGAGCTCAAATTAGAACGAAAAAGAAATCGAGAAATCAATCACAGAATGCTTAAATAGAATGTTTAGCTTCATTGCACTTTTATCCATCCAACATTTAATATTCATTTTTATAGATTTATCAAAACTTTTTCCTTTTATGTAATGGACGCAGTGCAAAGGGGGCCGATGAACAGTAAATATGTCGAGGCTCAAGCGTTCTCCCGTTGGTGTGGTGTAGAAGTTTGGGGAGTGGGTACCAGCTCAGGTGTCATCATCGTCACTTGATCATGGTTCAAAATGATGAGGTTCGTCGCTAATAGTCCTCGTTCAGCTTTACAGTGTGATGTAAATATAGCTCGAACTCTAATTCTATGTATTGGACATGATCGCCGTAGCCTAGTACGTATGGTCACTAACTCGTGGCTGGAGTATCGCGGGTTCGAGTCTTGGTATCACAGTCTGGAGGAGACCCCATGGTGTAGCAGCTTGGAGAGGAGGATGCCAGCTGAAGTTTCGTCCTCGTCACTTGACCATGGTCCAAAATGACGAGATCCGTCGCCAAAAGCCCTCGTGTAACTGAACAGTGCGACGATATTCCCTCACTCACTCTATTATAACTATCGAAATTCGATCTAAATTAGGGGAGCCGTCAAATAAATTACTAATTTAAATATCTATAGTAATTGTTCCAATACTTATTGAAACTTCTGAATCCATATCAATGCTTATCGTCCAAAAATGACACATGGCTGTGATCTTTTTATTTTATTCCAGTAGCTTCTACTATCATATACCTCAATCACTTGAGCTTCAACATGACAACAATCACCAATTTCAATCTAACTTCCCTCTTCACTTGACTTCAAATAGCAAATCTCATTTACATAAATCACGGTCCCTTTACGGAACCTTTATAGAATCGCGAATAGAACCTTTCACAAGTATAATTAAATATCTCTCTTCTGATTAAGTTTTCCGCCATCTTTGAATTTTCAAAAGTAGTTTTTAATTCTAAAATGATATACGTTTTGTGCACTTATTTGTCGTATAGAAAAAACGAATATATTTTCAATAAAAACTATTCAACGATAAATATAACTCTCTTCCCCAAGAGAACCCCTCCTTTTTTTCCCCATCTGAACCACCCCCTGTGTGCAATCTCGGTACACAAACTACTTTCACATTTTGCTCTGTTCAATTAGTTCCTCGCAAGTAATAATTTTCATCAAGGAACATGCCAGAACCAAAAGGCATCTTCTCCTCCTTCATCTCCACCCAACTGAACACAAGTCAAATTTTTTAATGTAAGTATGATGGACTCGATGAGGAATTATATGTATATTGCTTCCCTTGAATGTTGTCTTCAGGGTTTCTCTATCAGATGGGAGCTTGTAAATAATTATTTCGCTTCTGTAAAGGAGTCCCGTCGCGGCAACGCCAACTGATTTTGATTGATGGAGGTTTTATTGCTGTGTTAAGTCGTCGTAAAATTGTTACCTTTTGAACTGGGGAGTATAAAAACATAAAGAAAACCTATCAGATGAAGATGTCGTATTGGAGTTAAGATAACGTCAGATAATAGTGCGTAACTTTCCAATGTTATTTGAAAACACCGTGGGTACCTTAATTCAATTTTCCAACTAGGCTTGGCAAAGAGCAAATAACGCTGTGTTTATTTTTTCCCCGTTCGATTATTTATAGGTTTTTCATCCTCTTGGAAATGATTTCAATCAAGTGTTTTTATAGCTTTAACTGAATGCTTCGAAGAATTTAATAGCTGGATTTTATTTTTTAGGTCCTGGAAATTACTTTGATTAAATTATTCTACTAAAATAGCTTAAGTTTTTTTGTTTTTTTTGTCCATGCCTACTTATTCCAGACTTTGACCGCAATTGCTTCCTATTAAAGTTATGTCTTCGATTTTGCATTGACTATTGAGTTGCAAGTATTTTGAAATTTTAATTTTAATAATTTGCATGGGTGGGTTTAACAAGAAATGTATTAAGACTTCACTAAAACCGCTTTGCATTATGATTTGAAGTGTAAAAAAACTAAAAAAACTTTAATCAATGTTTATGTCTGCTTTTACCAGTAATGAACTTAATTTCCCACAATCTATTATAACAATGAAAATAACTTCTTTAAGTTGTTATTGGGTTCAGTTAAAACTTTTTTAAAAAATTAAGCCTCTCGAGCGTAATTTAAATGCTGAGTTTAATTTATATGTATTGTTACGTCAAGATTAAACGTAAATAAACCATTATCGTTTGGCGAAGTAGTATATGAACTACTCTCAACAAGATTAAAATTTAAATAATGTTCTTAATTTGCTGTTCTATGAATAAATGTTGTTATTGGAATAAACGTCGGCTTAGTTTGTTTCTTGGTGCCGTAAAATTAATTTAAAAGTAACTTAAATACGTAAAATGTATAATAATGAATCCAAGATGCGATCGAGAGACAATAGAAACACAATCTATTTAATGTTTAAACCAACACTGGGGCTTATTTTTGTCTAGAAACATATTACGAAGAAAGCCAAATTAAAAAACAACAGCAAATAACTAGAATGTTACAAGACCATGATTTTGATATTGCAGTGAGTTAAAATCAATTTTTTATTCCTTATTTTGTTGCTTTTCGTTCCATTTCATAATATTTAATTCGCGAAAGATATGAAATGTACTAAATCAGTTAACTCCTGCGCAGTGCCAGTTATTCCACTCAGGTACAAATTTATAAATCCAACACATTCTAATCAAGAGAGTATTGATGTATTCCCTTGTTAGACGTATTATATTTATTTTATTTCATAGTTGCTTATAATGAAAAGGAGTTCCTGACTTTATTGCAGTAATTAAAGGTATTTTGATTGCTGTTATTTCCTGGAAGACAGTTGTGTTGAAAGAAATCTTCCATTGCTGTTTAATTGACTTTAGTTTAAATCTCGTTATGCGTCAATTCAAATCGATTATAATTAGGACTAAGAAAACTAATAAAATCACTTATCTCTCCTATTATATGTTACAAACAAACTTAGCACCCCTCCCATTTCAAAAGATTTTCAAGGTTATGCTAAACGTTTGCAATGAAAAAATTTTTTATATTCATTTAGTTAATGTAATTGTGTTTCAAACATATTTCTTCCTTGATCATCGATTCATTTTGACTCAAATCGCTTATGATTTATTTTTCTTTTTGACGAAATTTTTTTAAGGTCTTAAATTTGGCTTAGTGAAAAATTGCAGTCAGATTGCTGTTATTGTTCATTTGCATGTAGATACGCAATTATTTCTTGCTAACTTCTTACGTAACTCATTTTGTACAGGAGTCAATTGGCAGTTCTGCCACTTATCGTTTTAATGTATCAAATAGTATATAAATTTTTTTTTGTATAATCAATCGCTTAGAAGGGCTTGAAACACTTGAATAATACTTGGGAAATATATTTAAATTTCAAGGCTGGGGATCAATAGAATTTTAGTTTAACCTTTAAAATGTTGAACACTATATAAACAACTAGCTGGTGTACCCGTTCTTCGCACGGGTGAACTGAAAAATTAAACAACACAGATTGAAGGAAAAAGAAGTTTTTAATGAGTTAATTTTATGTGAATTGAAAATTAAACAAAAAAAGCTTTTTGCATATCTCAGCTAAACAAAAAAAAAGAAAGAAAACACCTTTGTTAAATTTTAACTATGTAAATCTAATAGCCGATAAAAAGGATTTTTTAAATTTATAATTCCTCGTAACACTCTTGAGGGTCGATTTTTCAAAATACCTCCCTAAGCTGATCTCTGCTCAGCAAAAGTAACACATTCTTAAAAGTTTTGCGTAATGAACGCTTAAAGTAGTGTAAATAATTTATATCTGAAAGTGTAATACATTAATATTACTTTCTGTTGTATTTATTTTATTTTAAAATTGTAATATTCGCAAGCAACGCCGTTTCTTAAATTATAATGGCGATTCAATGAAAAACATAGCGAAATGTTAACGATAGAGTCAAGTTGGCAAATGCCTAGCTACTTTCGTAGCTCGAGCTTTATTAGAGCTTTGTAAGACCCGCCGTGTAGGGGGTACGATGCACGTTAATACTTTATCCAACCGCATTATGATTTACTGCAGTTTTTTCATACAATTTTTTTTTGGGATCACTACATGTACAAGTTAAGGGATATACATAAACAAAATACTCCACTTTGGAAAATTTAATCCGTTAGAGCTAATAAATTAATTAAAGATATTCAACTGTAAAATTAATTATATACACCGTTCACTTAAAATAAATAGTCAAATCGTTTTCCAAGGTCTTCATTAACATACAAAAACATAAGACACTTAAATTTTTACATAAACTAATTTTTCAGGACAAAAATAATAATCTTTGCAATCCGTTGAAAACGCAATATCTGCTACAAGACTATTCGCCTTCCCCGCTAAAATACTCATCATAGAACCCGTGCTGCCATATATCTTGGAAGAGTGGATTTCAAAGAATATTACAGCTAAGTATCGGTAGAATATTCCTGCTAAGTTGGTGTGGTGTGGTAGTTAGGAGAAGGGGGTGCCAGCTCAAGTGTCGTTCCCGTCACTTGACCATTGTTCAAAATTACGTGGTCCGTCTCCAAAAGCCCTCGTGTAGCTGAACAGTGCGACATTAATATTCACTCACTCACTGCAAAAAATACAGTGCAGTGGTTATAATTAGTTTTATACTTAAAAATGCAATATCTGCATATTCAATTAAAATTACAGTGTTATAATTAACTACTAACCACACAAAAAATTATGAAAGTTTATCCAAATGATGTAGTGTGAAAGAGAAAGTTTATTTACTTTAAGTACCAGAAGCGATAAAAGTAGTTATTTTGAAAATAGATCAAATTCTTACTACCAAATGTGCATAATAAAATCATAAAAAAAACATTAAAATAAAGAGGTTTATAACAACCTCTCCCTTCAAAACTTAGTTTTATTCTGAAAAAAAAAGAGGCATTATTCTGATCACAGGAATTAATTAGAAGCGAACCCCTTGCGTAGCCAAAACAAAAAGAGTTTTTCAGAAACAAAAGATAGATATATGCTGACGTGGGCTTTTTTGCTTTATATTACTGTAAAGTTTCATTAAAATCCATTCAGTTGTTTTTGCGTGAAAGACCCACAAAGATTTTCACAAACTTTCACATTTATAATATATATTAGATAAGAAGGTGACTTGTAAGAATGCAGTTACGTAATATGAAATCGCATTAAAGGGAATTGTATGGATGTGAGCTTGTAAATGTTAAAAAATATCGAAATCAAACTAAATATTGTCGTAATTTTGAAAAAAAATTAATTTTCTTCTGCTCCATCTCACTTCCAAAAATGTCGTACATATGTTTCTTCTAAATTACAAATAATATTTCGCGTAAATAATATACCCTTGAAACGAAATTCCGTTGTCCTTGGGCTTTAATTTAATGTTTGTGGAAAACAGTTTTAAAAAAAATAACAAACAAGCCACTGTTTTGCATAAATCCAAGTGATTTTTTTATGACTTAAAACAGTTCATGATTTATCTTTAAAAATTATATAAATGCTTCTTCTACGTATTTTATATCTTTTTATGAAGAAATCTTAAATTATTTCAAATGCACACTCTCAAAATTACAAATGAAATTTTTTCAATTATTTGATGTGTTAGAATGTGGAGTGTAATACAAGATAAAAATATTTAAATATACAAATAAATTTTTTTAAAAAAATAAATGTCTTGATATATTCCTTTGGTTTGACCAAAATTGATCACATTGTACTTTACACAGAATCTTAATCTTTCAGATGGAAATGTTTAATAATATTTGGTAGACTTTTTTAATGTATTGTTTTATTAAAACGTTACAACACAATTTTTCACTTAATAAAGATTTTTCAGTACACTTTTTTACAGAGAAAAAGAACAATTCAAAATTAATATTATATTATAACATCGCTATCTAACAGAGAGCACACCATATATTTTATTATATTTATACCTATTAATTTATTTAAATTAATCCATGCTTTTTATAATATAAAATATAATTCGTCTTCTATTCTGTAATGGTTATTTGGTTTCAGACTTTTCAACTTAAAGTAAAAAATTACATTTCAACTGATAACTCTTTAGATTTTTGAAAGACATGCGTAATATAAAAATGCATGCATTACAACTTCATGAATTAATTCCAAAATTGGGGCATCTTATTTCTACGAAAAAGTACTTTCCGTGTTTGGATGCGACGACGGCCTTAAACAACATAACCATTAACTAAGTCTGGGGTTTCAATTAAACTATCCTTTAAATAGACTCATTAGTGGTAGACTGCACATTTTGGTAATCATGTGGATCTTTGAACCTCGCTCACAGTATTATATAACCCCATTCGACTATGAGAACTTTTTGAAACAAAATACAATGGGGTTTTCCTCCGAAAGCGCATCTCCCTATCATGCGCCAGGTGTTGAAGGCAACCTCTATTTTTCCCTTTCTGTCACCGTAGCGTGTGCGTAAGTGGAACGGCTGTGGTCGTGACTGACCACTCGGTAATTAGGAGCGTAACTGGCTCCCGTTTGTAATCATCCGCAAGAAGGAGCCCTTCCTTTCTCGCCTGCCAATCACCCGGGAAATTAAAGTCACTTGTGATTAGGCCAGAAGAGGTACTAATGGGTGGAAATGAATATCATCTTCGCGCGGGGTCGGCTTGTCAATCAATTCCGTAAATTCCCGTTGCGGTCATTGATTAGGGCTGGAAACGTGTTTCTTTTTCTTTCCTCTCCCCCCTCTCTCTCTCTTTCTTTCTCTCTATGTTAAAAGAAAATATTGGTTTCAGTAGAAGTAATGAAACTTTCGAGCTTCCTCTGGAAAATGCTTGATTTAAGTTTGTTTTTGCGTGGTGTTAAGAGATAAGGGGCTCGTGGCCGGAACACATTTTTTTTACGGTTTAAAAAAAAGTAATACTCGACAATGACACACACAGGAATTTTTCAAGAGAAGGGGGGGCAGGGTCGAAAGTCCACCATTCTCGTATCATGCCGCTCAACATATTCTTTTGATTTTGTTGATTTTCGGGAACAAAAAAAAAAAATTAATTCTTGAACAAATAATTAGCATTAGTTAATACGATACTAATAAGAACAAACATTTAATTAAATTTTACATACTGTATACTGTTACATACTGTATATTAATCGAAAAAATTCAAGGCTTAGGTGGGGGTCGAACTTGTCCCCCCCCCCTTGTGTGCGCCACTGATACCCTAACATTAGTATTATATTCTAACCCCACAATTTGTAAGGAAAATGTGAATTACTCATTTGTACATGAATCAATCTATGTCTTCTGGTGTAAAATGTTCCCTATTTCGTTTCCTGTTAAATGGATTTTAAACTGAAGTTTAACGTGAAATTTAAGTGAAAAATTGCATATTTTCGGAAGGTTTCTAAAATTTAAGAATGCTATATAATGAACCTGCGTATGTGTTACAACGCCACGGATTTGTATGAAAATTGGATTATAGTTTCCTCTTTGGAAATACACTCAGGAACATTGAAAATAGCGACCCAAGAAGAAAGCATCTGATTGAAATGAAATGTAATACACATAATGACACAGATGAGAGATCCACTTGATCTCAAAAACAAGACAATTAAACGAATACAGGGTGTGCAACGACACAAATACTGGGCAACTTCAATAGCGCGTTGGACCACCTCCAGCTGCAATACATGCCGCCACACGGTCCGGCATTGAGTTGATTAGACACCTTATGTTGTCCTGAGGCAGATGGACCCATAAATCTCGAACAGCCAACTCTAAATCATGTACAGAGTGACACAATGGCGTTTACCGTTTTAGCTGATCCCACACGTGCTCTACAGGGGACAAATCGGGGAAGCGGGCCGGCCATGGAAGAGTTTGAAAATGACGTAGGAAGTCTTGAGCAACTCTTGCTGTATGCGGACGAGCATTATCTTGCTGGAAAATTGCCCCTGGGAGACCATTTTAGGAAAGGTCCTACATGGGGTCGAAGAGTATCATCAACGTAACGTTGGCCCGTTAAGGTTCCACGCATCACAAAGTGGACCGGCTATCATAGGCTATGGCCCCCCAGACCATGACATCAGCTGTGCGGGCAGTGTGACGTAGAACAGTGTGGGGGGAATTGTACCGCTCACCAAAGCACCTCCACACCCGTATACGGTTATCATCTGTCCCCAAAACAAACCGGGATTCCTCACCAAACACAACCTTCTGCTAATCTGTGACATTCCACATTGATCTGACTTGGCACCACTGTAGACGCAGTTGCCGATGTTCCAGTGTTAAAGGGAGTGCGCGGAAAGGGCGCTTGGATATAAGATTTGCTTCTGCAAGGTGTCTGGAAATTGTTTTTGGAACAATTACTACGCCTACGTCTGCTCGTACCGTTGAACGAGTCACTGTGGGGTCCACAAGTGCTTGCCGCACGATCCTTCGATCCTCTCTCCTCGTGGTCTTCCTGGTCGTTCCAGACCCGGTTTTCCGCACGTGGGTACCTTCTCGTGTCCACTGCTCCCAACAATTTCTAACGGCACACTCCGAACGGTCCACCTGGCCAGCAACACGGCGCGTCGACCAGCCTGCAGTTTTTATCCCGATGATCAGGCCTCTCTCAAACTCGATTAACTGTGAGAAATGTCTTCTAGCACGTTTACCTGGTATGTTTCGCTTACCAAAGTCTTCCTACAATCGGCGGGTAATCGTCACGTTTATGAATCTTCGAATTAGCGCTGGCTTATATAGCACCCATTTCCTGATTGTAGCGCCACCTCGGCGTGTATGAGCATGCGTATTGGCACAAAACTTGGATCATTTGCATATCACATTACGCTGTACTTATTTGCAAAGTTTCGCGATTGTACTTGACTTCCTTCTTGGGTCGCCATTTTCAATGTTCCTGAGTGTATGTTATAAGATTAGATTGGTGTATTAAAAAATTAGGCGACGAGATACTTTTAACTAAAACCAAACTTGAGCAGTATTATTTCTCTCGGCTTATTTGAAGTAGGAGCAGGATTTTCAGTTGATTAGGCTTTTTTGTCGTATTAAAGATACAGTAAGGTGTAATGTTAATTCATTTTCAAATGACGAATGAGTGTGGTACTCGAATTGGTACACAAGACTTACCATAACTTTCTGTTACTTCACTCGGTGGTGTTTCGTAGAATCATAACTCAAATGTAACGTCTTTTTCTATAAAGTGTCATGCTACAACCTTAAGATTTAGCAACAGAAATTAGAAGGCAGTTAACAGACAGATTTATATTAAAAGAATAAAAGTCTCTCCAATATAATTTTTCCGTGCTATTAAACAGTATTATGCTCTTATTTAATATTACGTTGAAAGGTATTTCCTACAAATCGTAATTATCTATTGCGGTGTGGTTAGTCAGTATTAAATTATTACATATATATTACAATAATCATTTCCATTTTTACTTTAATTTAAATATTGTCTTCATCATTTAAGAAACAAAACAGCAGAAATGATCATGTTTTTTTGTCTGTAAAAAAAGAAAAAAAAAGCGATTTTTTTAGAGAAAGAAATCTTTGCGCTTAAATCATCTCATTATTTTGATCGTTGTTTTTTCCGATTAATATATATCTTGAGAAATAAATCCCACAGTACTACCTGTTGATTTGACGTCTTTGTAAGCAAAATGCGAAGTGGCCTTTCTTTTTTTTATTGTTGGATTATTACTGTTAAGAAATATTTAAATATGTTATTAATGTTTACAGGTAGAGTAATATGTAATTTTTTTTTGAGAGCATTTCATCATTTATCAAAAAAATTTCTTCAGAAAAGAATAAATGTTTTATTTGTATGAAATAAAGCTACAACTAATACGAGCAAAAAAGTTTGCAAGAAACACGGTATGTGCTTTGTGCGTGATAATTGTCATTATTAATAATGATTATAGTTTATATAACCATCATTATAATTATATTTATTCCTTTTCATTTATATTTATCATTTCCGAATATGTTGCGATCAATTCATAGGAATCATGTAGAATGATAATTTTAAAAAAATATCTATGTTTATCTATTGATAATGAACATATAATATTGATATATTTTTAAACGTGGTCATCAATTTTAATCTATCAAAACTGTCTGTTCAGTATAAAAGGAGAGAACTCAAACTCAGAATATTAATAGATTGAAGAAAAGAAATTATCATATTATGATTTCATTAATATTTAGGGAGTAACGTATCTTACAGTAATATTTCTTTGTGTTAATATACGTATATTTTATCGGTGTGGGTTTTTTATGTTGTGTAATTCCTACTTAGTCCCCCTTATACTTAATTATTAAACGTAGAAATTTAACTCTTATATATTTAGGACAAAAATTTTGTATTTAATGAATTTTTTCGAGTTTCGAACACTTTTTATTGTAAATGAGTATTGCCTTTAAATCACGTACCTTTTTAGTATTTGGACCATTTTACCATACAAAAAATATTCCAATTTTCAATAATTCTCAGCTGGATGGGGTTTAAAGCAGTTTGTATTTGAAAAAAAAATAATTTTCTAGGAAATTTCATTATTTATACGAGTTTCTATCCTGCTAAAATTACAAACATAAAATATCATTAAACAAAAAAAAAGTTTTTTAACATAAACCTCCCGTGTTCCCCCTTTAATACCAGTTCAAGAAATGCCGATTGAAACACTTTCGAATCGATCTCTAGTCAATGCGGCAAATTTTCTTCCACGTCATAACTACTTCCCGAAAGCAAAGAAGAGGGAAGAAAAGTAATAATCCGAAGAGCTACGGAAATTGATTTCAAAATAATAGATATGACTTTCATTCGATATGATCAGCAAGATAATCTCCCTCGGAATATCTAAATTGCCCGTTCGTCACAATAGAATGAACCTCTGCAAATCACCCGAATCGGACAATCAATAAAGCGGTCAGTCTTCTTAAATAAATAGCTTAACCACCGGATTAAGAGCGAGATGGCAGAGAGCAAAAAAACCGTCACCCTTTAAGTAATTCTATTGGGTTAAGTTTTCTAGGTGTGGCAAACAACATCATAATCATTATTCAGGCCAATCTTGAGGAATTTTTTCCTCGCTTTTTCAGTCTTTTTTTTCTTGCTGTAACGTATTTAGAATGTGATATAGCTCGGAGGGGCTGTATGAAGTTACTGACGAAGACAAATCGCCGCCGTTGATTACACCCATTGGGAGAAGGGCCGCGTAGAAACAGAGTGATAATATTAATGAACAGTAATAATTATAATGAAAAATAATCACGATAATTAGCCGCCACTGGGTGACGGGTGAGAAGGCGGTCAAGTAGAGATTACCGAGTTTTTACTTAAAATCCATCACTGATCTTTACCATTCCACTTTTAAATCTACATGAACAATGCTGAAAGTGTCTGTAATTCTTTGGAACAAAAATGCAAACATTAATAATTGTTATTTTTTTATATTTAATGTTAAGTACTATTTGCATTCAATCTAATATGAGGCAAATATCCATCCGAAGCTGTGGTAGCTTGGAGAGGAGGGGCAAGCTCAGGTGTTGTCCTCTTCACTTGACCGATGTTCAAAATTAGTGGTCAGTCGCCACTTGCCCTCGTGTTGCTTTCTAGTGCGACATTGATAAACATTCACTCATCCCCTTACATCTCGAAGTTGTAGAAATCCCGTTGTAATTCAGCACAACCTCGCCAGTTATGTGTTTTAAAATATCCTGGAAACCTACATCATTGCAGTATGGGGATAAATGTATATGGCCCAGTTGTGAGTACTTAAGGTATCCGACTACGTTCGGAGAACCTTTTTTGAAAAACTGCAAAATGTAAAAATCTTGTTGCATTATAAGATTCATTTTTCTTAATAACATACAAAATTTCAGTTAAAATTAAATACCGGAACACACTTTTTAATAAATTTAAAATTTTACAGAAATTTTAATAAAATTTTAATATTTTTCAAACACTCCTACTTCGTAAAAAAAATCTACATATTTCAAAGTTTTTCATTGCAATTTTTACTTCTTGACCATCTTACTAGAGAATGACCTATTATATTTAAGTTTGTTAACTCTGAGTCAAAAGTTATCATGAATCGAACATACTAATATCACTTTTCGACAAATTTTTTCTGTTTCTTAATAAAAACATGAGCAATAATAATACTAATTATTATTATTTTACTAAGTCCATAGGTCATTCTCTAGAATATGCATTCAAAAAACCCTTGTACAAAGTTTCACTTATGTACCTTTATTTGATTTTAAGATATCATGTTTGAAGTTATGGCATTTTATCAAAAAAACAGTTTTGAGAAAAACACATTTAAAGAATTTAAAAAGACATAACTATTACAAAAATATATAATATTACCTAAAATGCTCCAGATTTATATGTTACACCTTCATGTTTTCAGTATTAACAACTTTTCTCTTTTTAATAGCTCGAATTTTTTTTCTTTTAACTTTTGCACTGGGCAAAGAGTGTCATTTTGAGTCCTCGATACGAGTTTGATCAATGGCTGCATAACCTCGTAAAGTGTAGGACCCAATTTTTATATCTAGGGCTTCTAATACAGACAATAGCCCTGAAAAATCTTTGTTAAAGTTTATAACAGCTATATAAGATCCCAGAGAAAATGTTTGAAGTTCTACAAATATTTCTTTTGGAACTACGTTCCACAGACATCCGTTGAATGCCTCATTTGCATTCTGAGTCTTCCCCGTGAAGGCATTTCCTCAAAAGATTTTGATCACATAGCTGAAGATATGTCGGCTTAATTTTGTTAATAATATTCTTGGGAAGACCAGCATTTTTGTCGTAAAACACTTTGCCAGCAGATTGTGCTCGCTGGTAGGCACACCAGCTCGAGCCCAATGGACACTGACCATGCATGGTATTGCTTTTACCGGAACAACAATGATAAAAGGCTGCAATCACAGCCCTTTGCATTTCTTCCAAATTACCAATGTTGCTCCTAATAGCAATACCATAATAATTCTGAATTTTGTCTATAAATGAGTCAGAAAGTTTGCCCTTACCTCCACGTCCTTTTCCCTTAGTTTTTAAAATTCTCAGTTTGCTGCCCACTCTCTTTTGAATGTGCCCTATACACTCATATTTTCTTACGCTATCTATTCCATAAATATCCTTAACAGCTAAATGACTTTTTGAGTCGCCATCACCATAAAATTCTACGTATTCAAGTTTCCTGGTTTCACGGGAACGCTCAAATAGTCTATATGCTCCGACAGGTTCCATGCTTCCAGCTGATCTCTGATGATTGCACGAGCATTGGTGGTGTGGTTTTACATGTTTACTTTTTTCTGAACTCTTTGATGTGTTACAGTTTCTGCACCATTTCGACATCACTTCTAAATCCACGACTTTGCCTGTGTCAATTGAAAGAACAGCGACACAACCATTTAACGATGAATGTCCCCGTCTTTGCCATGTACCATCGACTGAAACTCCACATTCCGCAACATCTTAAGTGTTTTTCAGTTTCCTAACTTCATCAACAGCTTCAATCATAGCATTCTTTGATACGACAGAAGCAACATTCAATAATTTTTTTTCACAAGACCTGTATGCAGCTTTTGACACTGAAGGAATGTTCAAACTGGCACACAGTTTCTTCGAAGATGAATGGCCTTTTCCAATTATTCTCATTCCCCACACAAACTGCAAATTTATGTCGTTCATTTTATTTGCTTTTCTTGTACTTTGAAGTCATACCTGAAGATAATCCAAAGATTGAATCTTCTGTCAACTGAAGATTCACTGACAAACAGGAGGGACAACACAAACAACTGAATACACTGTGTAGAATTTCCACATCAAAGATTCGATTCCCTGACATTTTATCATCTTTAGATGGAATATTTTCAAAAGAGACAGATGTGGTCTTCAACTTCTGCTCACTTACTGTTGGTACATCCAATGGCTTGGTACGTTCTGTGTAACGATTCCCAATAAATTTTCGCTTTTGCGAACGAGATTTATTCTTACGATTTCCCATATCAAATAATAACGAGATTATTTAACGTAGTATTAAAATACTTTAAATGTTAAATTACGCAGCTTCCGGTTGTTTTTGATGAATACGACTTGTTTTAAAAATGCTGTAACTTTTTTTTTCTAATTATCGTACTAACAAAGCAAGAACAGTTTTAGAAAGCAAATCGTTTGAATTTTAATATTTAGCCAAAAAATAAAAATCGAATTTTTCGCCAAAATTGACGTTTTCAACGTAGTCGGATACCTTAAAAGTGCTTTTGCCGTCAACACAGTAATATTATTTATAGTAAATATGTTTATATCGACAACAGCTGCGATTGCGAGCTGTTTTCATTCTTTTATTTCGTGACTGAGGAAGGTATAACATAAAGGAAAAGCTTTATTTACATCTCTGATATATTTTTCAAAAGGCTATAAAAATAATGTCGGAATGAATAGCTTGAATTTATCTTTTGATACATTTGGAGTTTAAAGATCTGTTAATTATTTGATTTTAATAAACATGAATGAACTACTGTGTGCTTAAAAAATTTGCTGCCATTAAACTATCGCAAATGACTGTGCATTTGTTAAAGAAATCTAATATTATTAGGATGACTACTGTAGCAGTAGCGCACACAGGAATTTTTCAGGGGGGGTCCGGGGTCGAAAGTTCACCATTCTTGCATCATGCTCCTTTTGATTTTGTCGATTTTAGGGAACAAAACACAGTAAAAAACTAATTTTTGAATAAATAATTAGCATTAATTAATAAAATTAATCATTAATAACAAGTAATTAAATTTTACGTACTATATACTTAGAATTATAATCAATCGGGAAAAAATCAAGGGCTTTGGGGTCCGGACCCCCCCCCTTGTGTGCGCCACTGTACTGTAGCATAGGGTCATGGTCATGAACTATTGACTGTCGTGTTATTTCGTATCTTGGTGCAACTGAAGACTCGCCATGTAGAGAGGCTGACACACATTAAATCTGTCGTTGTTCAAAGTACTCACATTGACTTGCTAAGGTGCCAGTTCAGGTGTGTCACTCTCATCATTTGACCTAGATTCAAAATTATGAGGTCCTTTGCTTCGGTATGCTTCATTAATAAAGAAAATAAAATCTAACAAATACTTTTAAGAATCTATTGTTTGGAATTAAAAATTTGATGAATTGTGTGCATCATAAGAAAAATCATAGTGTCTATTAAACATAGACAATCTTTATTCTGAATGTTTGTTGATTTTGTTCAAGTTTCACTGATTGGTTCTCAAGACCAAATACTGAGCCTAAATCAACTATGTATTCTGAAGTTCGTAGTCGTTTCTATGGAAAAGCATTCGGAATTTTGTGTTCTTACTATTAATATTAAAAAAAGTTTCTGTTATATTGAAAAGAGTGTGTTGTGTTAGAATGTGTATGTTATATAAATGCGTCATTAAAAAAACCCCAGCAAGTTCATTTTAAGAGATGATAGTTATGCTACAGACTTTTTTGAAAAACATTTATTCTATTTTTCAACAATAGTTTATCGAGATACTTAACTATATCGATGCAATATATATATATATATATATATATATATATATATATATATATATATATATATAATTTAAAGATGTGCTAAACTCTACATGACTTGTGAATAACTTGTTCTCACTAACCAGTAACTTGAAGGAGGAAAATAACCACATCTGTCCTTTGATCTAATTTACAGTTAAATATTAACATGTAATTGCATTTCAAAAAGTCAATTAAAATGCTTATCACTCCAGTCTGCGCACCACAACTTTTATGCCAGTCCCTTTGATGTGTCCAAGAAAATAATTGAAGTTTTGTCGACCTTGAGGCTATTCTCGAGCAAAAATCAGTGCGCTTTGTGTCGATGTATGTCTTGGAACTAGGCATAAAACAAAACTCAACCTTGAATCCCGTGGCATGCAGCACATTTAATAATCCATAACTTTTTATTATTATCATTATTAACCATCCAATGATGATGATGGATCACTCAGGTTTCAACATGGCTTTCAACGTTGGAGGAACGGTGTTTATAGGAAAAATTATGACGAGGGTGAGGCCTTCACAGATTATGAATGTTAACACTGAACGTCTCTCCCGGATGACAGTTTTCCCGTTCAGCTTGCCTCGATGGACATCGTACCAGGTCCTCTTTTGTCTCTTTGGTATGTTCCCTTTATGATATTTGGAAGATTAAAGCGTGAAATGATTTTAGTGTTAGAAACGTTCCCATCCTCGATGGTTCCCCTTTGAGTTTGGTTGGGATATACTTTAAGACACGTATAAAACTTAATCATTAATTCAAGAAAGAAGTCAGCAAAAAAAGAATTGATGCATAATCTTAATAGCTTGAGTAAAATGTCACTGATTATTTTTAATTAAAATAGAAGCGAATGTATATGCAAATTAATTGAGAGGATCCTAAAGTATGTAATGCGGCAGAAAATTATGAATTTTATTTTGAGTTATGTCTATGAAAATATATTTCACACTCTAACTTAATTTTCTAAATGTAGAGAAGTTTACATTATTTTTGTGTCTTTGTTTGCTTTGCACGTTAGTTTTTGAAGAATTAGTTAGAATTACACGGTTGTTCTTTTTTTTAATCCTTATTTCAATTATTGAAAGTGAAACATAATATAAATAAGCATCTTGTGGTATATAAAATCATATTTTTTAGAGACTAAATACAGAGAAAATACTACAGATTTGAGAAACAAGTGAATAATTTTAAAATCACCCACATAAGTGAAAATGTAAAACTGAAAGTAATTAGTCAGAAAAATAAGCGTGGCGTAATTTTGATCAAATTTTTCTTTTAAATTTATATAGTCTTACCATTTCTTTTTAATTTTTGTACATCAAGTAATCTTCAGTTCTCTTTTCTTAATCTGAATTAAACTTTTTTGTGTCTATTTTACTGTTTTTGCATTTTCATTTATTATTTTACTTTAAAACATTCTCCTTGGAGATTCTGGCCAAGATAACCTATTGGGGTCATGGTCACGATCTCGCAGCCGGGGTTCGCGTCCACATGTCACTAAATATCCGCCGTGAGAGTTAATATTAACGTCGCACTGTTCAGCTACACGAGACCTTTCGGCGTCCGACCTCGTCATTTTGAACCATGGTCAAGTGACGAGGACGACACCTGTGCTGACACCCCCTTTTCATATTTACCACACCACACCAACGGGAAGACTTATGAGCTCTCGACAGATCTAATGTGCATCGCTCCCCTAAACGGAGGGTCTTTAGTGGTACTGGGCTCGAACTCATGACATGACATGCCAGCCACGACACGATACCTTGACCACTAGGCTATCGTGGCCACAAATATCCGCCTTATAGAGGGGTTGATACACGTTAAATCTGTCTTGGGGCTCAAAGTCCTCCCGTTGGCATGATGTGGGAATTAGGAGAGTAGGTGCCAACTCAAGTGTCGTCCTCGTCGCTTGACCGCGGTTCAAAATTACGAAGTCCGTCACCAATAACTTCGTGCTGTTTCTTAGTGCGATGTTGATAAACACTCACTCACGCTTTGGAGATTCTTGTAAGTATGGCTGTTTGAATATTTTTAAGCGAAATTTATTTATTTCCTTATAAATTAATCTTTAGGATTTGTTTCTAAAAACTTAGCATGTACGAAGATATTTGACATTTCTTCATAAATTTTCTTCTAAAACAGAAAATTCCAACTATTAAATGTATGATAATATACATGAAAACATTGCGCCATTTGTATGCTCATTAAAGTTTCTCAAAACTACAACTGTTTGCAGATGTAAATACCGCTGACAAGATGCTGACGATGATGTTGAAATACTGTCACGTGGTTTGTTTTTCCTGTCCTGAATATTAAAAACGAATTGCGATTCTTTAATAGCGCATTTTAAAACTAATCTTCTCTGGAAAATTAAACTTGCGTCCATTGAAATTGCTATCAATTAATCAGGATTATATGACGCAACCCCTTCACCTCTTCGTAATACGATGCTAATGATGTTTACATTCTGAACCTACGTGGCTCGCTGAACCAAACGCAAAACTTATCCAAATGATAGCGAAATTTGTTTCTTGCGACGAGGACGATTTGTCAGACCATTATCGGTCCATTCATCTATTTGTCCCCCATCAAACGAATCCGTTAGGAATCGATTATTGAAAAAAAAAGAATTAATCGAAATCGATTTCATCGCCTGCGTGGTTTGAATTATCACATGCGAAAATGATTGCAATTCATTTCATGGTATAAATCAGAGATCGCCCACCGGCAGAGTGATAATTATTTCTCCAACCTGACATTGAATAAATACGAGAATTGAGTTAAGACGGCGTTATGGGGAACTGAGGTGTTGGAAAAATACCGAATCAACGGCGGCTCAACGCTTTGAACGGTTTTCAGCCAACAAGTAACTCATATATGTGTTTTGGAGGAGCTGGTGAGCATAATCATAGATCCTGGCGGGCGAGATATAATTGAAATTGCCGTGGAATTTATTGTTCTTTGCATGGCCTGATCGAATGTTCTGACAGTGAGTGTAATAGGGCGACTACCGATCCTTTGCTGTTAAATCTAGCCTCCGGGTTAATTATCCCATACGTCATCGCTAATACAACCCAGCCCCTTTCTTTTTATTATTATCAACGGGGCCAAAATGCATCAATATGCGTCCGGCGTATTTGGCTGGTCACGCGTCTGTCGGTATGCGTTTGTAAGAATGCGAAATGTATGTCTCTCCATTCGTTTTTGTGTTTGGCTAATTTTTTCCACGCGTTTTTCATCATTTGTGCCTGTCGAATCGATTAGTGTTTGAGGGTTCAATTCACGGGTGGGATTGGTTTAAAATTTATAAAACAAACAAATTTAAAATAAATTAGATTCTACAAAGGCATTTCTACTTTTATAATTCCTAAGCTTTGGGGAAATAATGATCAGAATATAGGAATTTTTTTTAAAAATAAAAGATGATCATATGCGTTTATTCGATTTTTTTTTATTGGGTTAAAGTATCCGACTACGTTCGGAACCGTGATTTTCAAAAGCGCATAAATGGATAATTTTCATGATATTTAGTCTCACTTAGATTAGAATATATGCATAAAATTGTTTTAAGGACATTTTGACAAAAAAAAATATTTAAATACAATATTTTGGCAAAAAATTAACTTAGAATAATCTTTTTTCCAAATGTTCTCCTTTTGTGAAAAATGCTTCTATTAGAATAATATTTTGCCTGTATATAGCTCAGACCTCTGTTCAGAGGCTCAACTAGAATTTTTGAAATATATAACTTAGAAGTGGGTTTATTCATATTTTACGACAAACAGAGGGGAGCAATTTTAAGAAAAAAACGCGAATAATTACTTCAATTGGTGGTAACTCTGAAAATAGTGTGAATTTTTCAAAAATTCTAGTTGAGCCTCTGTAGAGAGGTCTGAGCTATATACAGGGAAAATATTATTCTAATAGAGCCATTTTTCACAAAAGGAGAACATTTGGAAAAAAGATCATTCTAAGTTAATTTTTTGCCAGAATATTATATTTACATAATTTTTTTTTGTCAAAATGTCCTTAAAACAATTTTATACATGTATTCTAATCTGAGTGACACTAAATATCATGAAAATTATCCATTTATGCGCTTTTTTAAAATCACGGTTCCGAACGTAGTCGTATACCTTAAGTGGGAAATGGAACAAGATTGATTCCTTATTTTATAAATCAGTTGATAGTACTCAGTTTTTATTTTATACATAAACTAGGCATCTTCTTTACAATTATTAAATATCTCACTTTTATTAAACAAAAATTAATTTAAGTACAGATATTAAATTTATGTCCGATGATACTAAAATGTTATTTTATAAAAATTGTATTCCAAGATTAAAACATTATGCATCCATTTCTTTTCTTCCCGCGATCGTTTTACAGGTCTTTGAAATAATATAGTCGAGGGGGTAAAACTAAGTTTCTTTTTTTTAATTGGCTAATTTACTTAAATACGATATCATTGCCGATTGTTTCGCTTAACTATGAGGACTGAATTCAACAATTAATTGTCAGTTTAGTTTTGGGGATCATAAATCTAGTGCAGGTATGGAAAAGAATTTTAAGCATTGATCCTAAAGTAGCATTAGTGTTTGAAAATGCACCAAAATTTCAACCAGATCTGAAGATTTCTTTCGTCGGATATATACTAAGAACT
>BMAU01011766.1:375000-395000 GCA_019973935.1 Trichonephila clavipes | reverse complement strand
TCACAATCCTCTTACCATGAAGTATCCTTGCCTTTCCCACCCCAATAAAATAACTATTCTTTAGGCAACATGACATTGGGACATTAGAGTTATATATATATATATGTCACCATGTCAGCACATGGTTGTAACATCAAAGAATTGGCGTTTGCATCACTCGATAGCCAGGAAACTTCAGACCAGCAACTATTAATTGGCTAAGCGTCTGGTTGGCGTCACGCACCTCTTCTATTAGTTGATCATACCTGAAGGAACCTTATTAAGAAATCAACTTTCCAACTTTTGCATTTGATCCTTATAAGCTAACATCTAAAAACATTCCCATCACACATAAATTCGTTATGATACGCTGCTTCAGACAGTGCATACGGGGACGTAGTATATTTATTATTTTATGACCTTAAAATATTCTAAACATCTTGAAATTTGAGAATATGCTTCATTTTTCTCACAAATTACAATTTAAAAAGCAATGTGGTCACTACTTTTCCCGCGCATGACTAATATACTCGCCATGACGCAAAATCCTGCAACATCTCCATGACGATTGTACTCGTCAATCACAGTTAACTGATTAACGGACAGCCATTTACCACGCAATTTTTAACCACGGTCGAATGACGAGGCTGACAGTTAAGCTGGGGCATATCACTCTCCATATCTACACCACGCTAAAATGAAGATCTTGAACTTCGACAGTTTTAACTAGGAATAGTCTCTGTACAAACACAAACTCGTGCCCGGCGCTGTCGGATCGAGTGTTCGAATCTTGATACCACTGAAGATCCCCTTTGCAGCAGGATTGTTTTTGATGTGAAATACAGGAAATCGCCCTATAACACGGCATTTCTATTGCACAGGTTAACTGTAACACGACTCGAGAATCGAATATAAACTCCGTACAACAGGAAATGCTATAAAAACTATAAAAAGCGGATTTTATCTACTTTCGAATTTGGAAATCTTCAAATTTTAAATTAGATGAAGTTCGCTTTTAATAACTTCTTAGTAGTTAGCTTTAGTAGTCAGCTTAATAAACGTAATAAAGCTTTTAAGAGCGAAAGATTGACAATTTTTTCATTCGAACGCGTACGGTCAGATTACTATCAGATTGATCAGCTTTTTACACACTATCAAGTTTTTCAACTATCAATTTTCTGCAGAATTTTCCAACATAATAAAACGTAAATACACTTGAAAACTTTAATTGCCTCCCAAATTCGGTGATTAAAAATTTCCGAGTAAAGTAGAATAATAAAGTACAACAATTTTAATGAAATAACTATTGTTTATATATATATATTTCATGAATTAATCTATAGTCCTACGCTATTTCTGGCGAAAGTGAGAGATAAATAATAGCAGGTTATAGTGCTTAAGTGATGACACGAAGAATATTTTTTAAATTCATATTAAGATGCATTACTTTGTAAGAAAGTGTAATATATTAATAAAGATATTTGTTTTAATAATGAATATATTTTTAGAGTTCTTTTATTTATATAATTTTCATTATAATTTTTGGAATTTAACTCTATTTTTCAGACTAGTGCTTTGTTTCGTATAATATGGATTCGCATAATACATTAATTTTTTACAATGTAACTCCCGTGTTATACGGCGGATACCCGTGTCACAAAAAATAATTCTTTAAAATATGAAATTATAGTTTTGACAATATTGTGTTTGTAAGTAACCTTCGCACTTGTGTGTGTGTGTTGATCAATATTTCTTCACAGTTATTGTAATAATTTGTATTGATTATAAGTATTGTATTTTTAGTGGATATTTTATACCGCTGACAACTAAAATTGGTTCCGATTTTAATAGTCGGCATTTTATGCTTATGATTAGTTATCACCATTTTTGTTTATATTCAACTTGTGATATTATTGTGCGCACATACAATTTATGATACAGTTATTTTCATTCATTCATTCATTCATTTATGTTTAGCATCTTGTTCTATTTACATTTTAGCTCCAAATGCGTAATTCTTGTTCCTTTCTGAACCTTTCTCTGCCTTTTGCCTCGGTTTCGAATTTTCACTAATCATTTCCAAGACGCGTTCTGCAATTCCAGTTAGGAGGAAACTTGATTCATTGTCTTCATTTGATTTAAGATTCTTGATTAAATATCGACTGATAGAATCGTATCTATGCGTATTAATTGCAAGCGGTGATGTTTCGATGCTGGTGCTCCACCTTTGAATGTGAATAGTAGACTTCACCCCCAAAGTTTACAGTTCAACATTGCCCCTTTAAAATCGTTTCCTGTCGATTTATTCTCTGATTGGTGTTTAATTTACACTTGACGGAAATTTTCTTAGATTAAACAAAAAAATTAATATGGTATTTTGTACCGGGTTCTACGAAAACCCATATTAATTTTTTTTATGATCTGTATAGCTTAGCATTATTTCAAAAACTCACCCTTGCGAGGAAAAAATTGGAACCTCACGCATACACACACAAAACTAGTTTATAGTAGTAACCTATTACTTAATCTGTAGTATAATATGCATTTCAAAAACTTAGATTTATCCTATTTCAGTCTAGGACTCTAAAGCAGTGCTCCTCAAACTGTGGGGTGTGCTCCTCTAGGGGGGTGTCATAACCCTACGAGGGGGGCGCGAGCCTCTTGAAAAGTTGAAAACAATTCTTTTAAAATATTAACTTACAGAAAGTAAGCAAACAAATACATTCTGACATAATAAAAATAAAATACTTATTTTTACTGCACTTATAAATGCATCAGTAGAGAGCACAATCTATTTTATAATTAACTTAACAATACGAAGTTGAGGACAAGTTTAATAATTACCAGGGACCCCATGGATTTGTCATGTAACATTAGTTGCCAACATTTTAACACTTATTTTTTAATATAATAAATCTCTTAAATACCGATTGAAAATTATGCGATTCGCTCTCCAATGCTCCCGTTTAGCACGCAGGTAAGCGTATGGGGGTGTATTGAGGGGTAGAAAAGGAATAAGTAATCAAATCCTCTGAAATAAGTGAATCCCTCGCAAATACTGTCAAGGTCATTTTATTGCTTTCTAAAGTCTTAGGAATAATTTTATGGATAGCAGTTCACAGAAAAGATATAACTTCGGAAAGACGTATATATACGTCTGAGGGCAATAAACACAGTGGCTGAGCGAAACGTTTTTGTGCGTGGGGGCTTAAGAGATTTAAGTCATATGGTATGTTTAACGTCATAGTATTATTGAATTTAATACATAGCTATTGTATGGAGGGGGGGATGGCGATGCAAATTATGATTGAATATTGGGTCGCAAACATTGGAAGTTTGAGAAGCACTGCTTTAAAGAGAACAGAATCCAAAAACTAAAGCAACCATTTCATTGAGTGATAATTATTAATGTCGTTCTATAAAGCAACAAGGGAGCTGTACATGGTAATTTTGAACTATGGCCAAGTCACGAGGATGACACTTAATCTGGCACTACCTGTCCTAACTTCCACATTACACCAATGGAAGGAAGTTTGCGCCGCAGCATTTCTTACGTGCATCATTCTCCTCTGCACGGCGGGTCTTAAGCGGGACAAGGCTCCATCCCACGACAAGCCGGCCAAGAGTCCGTGACCTTAGCCACGTCGACGGTAAGACTCTAAGCCATAACAGACTTAACGGGAATAAGCTGCTGTAGATGGCGGTTTTCAGTGGCACTAGGGCCATGAGTTCGTGACCATATCCATTAGGCTAGCGTGGCTATAGCAACTATTTGAGAGAAATATGAAATAGGTTCTTTCTTAATCTGAAAGAGGGCAGCGGCAGCTCAGTGGTCAAGGTATTGGATCATGGCAGCCATGTCATGAGTTCGAAGCCAGTACCACTAAAGACCCGCCGTGTATGGCAGCTATGCGGGTTAAATCTGTCGAGAGCTCAAACGTCCTTTCGTTGGTGTGGAATGGTAGTTAGGAGAAGGGGTGCCAGCTCAGGTGTCGTCCACGTCACTTGACCATGGTTCAAAATGACGCGATCCTTCGCCAAAAGCCCTCGTGTAGCTGAACGGTGCGACGTTAGTATTCACTCACTCACTTAATCTGAAAGTAGCTTAACCAACTCACAGTAGAAGAAATCGCTCATAAAATAGCTTTTATGGTGTATTTATGTATAATTCTGTTCGTTTTATAGTTAACGTGCAGATATTCTTTTTTATTGTCAAATTTTATTCTTTTTGATATTATTTGAGTACCTGACAAATAGGTGTTTAAAACGAGTTAAGATGCTAAATATTGCAATGTATCCAGCTATATGGATGAGCAAGTAATAAAGTGATAACAATATGGCAATTAGAGTGACAAATATAGTGATAATAAGACGATTCATACTTAGGTCAACAAAGAAAATTTTTATTTTAGTTGTTTTTTATTAAATAATTATATATATATATAATTATTTATATATATATATATATATATAGATAGATAGATAGATATATATAATTATAATTATTTATATATATATATATATATATAATTATTTATATATATATATTTATTATCTTCATGTTCAGGTTTTATATTTTTATTATGCTATTTCTTGTTATGTTCTTTATCTATTATTTCTTATTTTTGATATATAATACATATTTCTTTTATATATATATATATATATATATAGGACAGAATCACAATATTAACTGGCAAAATAGAAAGCTATTTTTTCTATATATGGAGTTGGACTATTATTTTTGTTTGTTAGTATTCATTTCTTAAAATTTAATTAATCAAATAATATTTGAAAAAATGTATTAATATCAAGTGCCATCTACTAAAAGTTTAAAAAATGGATAAATAAAAAGTTTTTTTATTAACGATTGAAAATTCGAACAAGATATTCATATATCTATGTAAATAAATATTTTCAGGAGAGGATGAACTAATAGGAGGAATTGAAAAATAATCATAAATTTTATCAAAACAGAAGAAGTTCAAGTTCTTTACTTCTGTAAAACTGTGTTACAGAAGTGTGGATTCCCTTCCGAAAAATTCCTTTCATAAATTGGAGGGAAAAATCTCTTTTATATATACTTTCATGAAGCAATCTGTAAAATGTTGGTAAAAATAATGTATCAAAAACATCATTGTACTTAACATGAAAAGTTCTTTTTTTAATAATAATATAAATAGCTTATAGTTTCTCATTAGTTATATAAGAAACGTACATACTATATTAACTACTTTCAGTATCTTGTTTTCAGAATTTATTTCATTTATAAATTAATCTTGATACATCAGTGAAAAAATTAACCATATTACGTAGATTAATTTTTCCATTTTTATTTGTTTACGCGAAATTATTATTATTATGATAAATAATTCTTACATCTGGGGTTTACTTTTATACCTACTCCACACATTTTGTACCCAAAAAATGACAAAATAGAGGCGGTATGATATTGAAGTTACAAATATAAAAGATGTCAAATCTAAATACAAATAGAGGAAGTAATAAATAAATTATTCAAACCTTTAGTTAACATTGGAAGCTAATGAAACATACTTTCTTTATACCCGCTTTCAGTAATAAAATTGATACATTTTGAGAAATCCGACTATAAAAGAAAATTGCATGTTAAATACTTGATATAGGTATATATATATAATACTATCAGAATACGTAAATTGTTTGTAGTATTGTTTGATATGAAACTGAATAATTGATTTAAATAAAAAAAGTAATCACAATTAAGGTATCCGACTACATTAATATTGTGAATGTCATAGAAAATTCTCAAAAATGCTGCACGGTTTAATTTTGTAGACTTATTTATGAGGATTAAAATTGCAATACAATTTTTCATATTTTTCATTTATTAGTACAAAAATATGTTTGTTTTAATATGAAAGGATGCCATTTCTAGCATGCTTACGTATTTTATGCATAATTTTAGTTCTCGGAAAATTTGAGATGTAGACAGAGGGATTCTGGAAAAGTTACGAAAACAGTTAATTTAAATTTTTTGTGAATGTTTTGCGTAATATTAAAATTGTTTTGGCCTATTTTTTTAAAAAATTTGCCCTGTATTATTGCAAAATTAAAGCTGCATTCACACCAAGGCAGTCAGCGTCGAGCGTTGAGCCTCTAGCCAATCAGAGACTTCATCTCAGGCGAGATGAAGTCATTGATTGGCTAGACGCTCAACGCTCGACACTGACTGCCTTGGTGTGAATGCGGCCTTACAGCAGCTTATATAAATATGACAAGTGTTTCTTTAAGAAATTTTATATAGTAAGAAGAAAAGTTCTACTTTTTAAAAAAATTAATGTCTTTTACTTTTTAGATCATTTCAAAACTGAACTGTGAAGTAACATAAAAATTTTTAGCACGTAGTCGAGTTCACTAAGTTTTACGAATGAAGTTGACATATCTGGATTGATTTGACTGTTTACCCCAAATTTGCCGTTTTGGTGAACATTTTCGAAAGTTCTTTTACGTTTTTATTTTATAGTCCATACTTTTAAGATTCCAAAAACACTCTATTTTTGTTTCTACGATATTTAGAAGCAAAGTTATAGCATAATTAGTAAACCGGAAATGGAGTTTACAAAACCGGAAGCAGAACCCTACAAAAAATATTTTTAAAATATTGGATTGAAATTTTCAAAGCATTTTTTATTTAGTTCTATCTGTGTTAAGAATCAAAATCTAATCTCTGTGTATATATTTATGTACTTTATTGCTTTTTTATGACAAAAAAAATCCTTAATCTTTGAAAAAAATCGAGTTTTTGCATAAAATTTGGCATATTTAAATTTTTTCCAAAAGTCTGACATCTTTTAATTCTTAATACTTATCAAGAGATGTTATATATGTACTGTATAAATATTATTTGAATACATTTATTAAAATTTTGTGTAAAAGATCGCAACTGAAATTTTTCGTCAAAATTTCACTCAATAGACAATAGACAATTGTTATAATCTATAAAACTCTCCCGAAAACAGCAAAAGGGTAAAATAAAGTCCGAATTCGCGTTAAACATGAAGCAACACAGAGAGCTTGAGCTATAAATATGGGGAGTTTAAAAAATGTACATTTAGTAGAAAAATTTTTATATTGTATTAAAATCTTTAAATGCATTTTCTGAGAAACTATGTTTTTCAATTTTTTACTTCACGGTAAAGTTCACTACAGGATTTCTTTTCAAGATAATGACTTGAAATTTCCAGAAAATGTTTTATTTAGTTTTATCTACATTGTAGAATATAATCTAATCTCTCTCTCTCTGTATATATATTTAAGTATTTTATTGCACTTTTTGTGAGAAAATAACATTAGTTTTTTTTTGTAAAACGTTGAGTTCTTGCATAAAAATTGACGTATTTCAAAAACTTTCAAAAATATTACAAATTTTACATCTCTAGGCAAAGATAATGATGTAATTTATGTACTGTATAAATATTTTTTTGAATATATTAGTTAGAATTTTCAAAATACAATGTTTACCATAAGTGCAATTTTTCACTAAAATTTCACAAGTATTCAAAATTATCTTTAATTTTGTGGAAATGTATTGTAATTCTCCTAGTTTTATGCCCTATTTCAAATAAAAATCTGTTTATTTAGTTGAAAATTTGTATATTTCAAAAAAAGTGCTCTAAAGTTAGTCACATAACTTAAAACAATTAAAAGTATGTCTATTCCAGCAAAAGGTGTATCTGAAAATATACCCTATAACAGGAGTGAGAAACTAGAGGCCTGAAAGACAGTCAGAAAATATTGCTACGTAGATCCGGATTCGAGGATTTTATGCAAAACAATCACAAATTAAATAAGCAGGTCTTCAAGAGCGATGTGAAGTTATTAGCGAAACTCCTATCCTTTAAATACAGGATTCAGCAGCAATATTCACAGGGTAAATATCCGAAGGTCTTCACACCTTCGACAGCAATTAAACACAGTGTTTAAAAATACACGTAAGTAAAGGTTATTCACAAGCACAGCCGAGCTAATCACTAGTCAAAACAATCCTCACTATTCGCTGGCTTAATCAAGACTGCACGCCGTACCGGCGAGCATCTTTTTATATATGCGACAGAAACTTCCAGAAATATAACCACTCGTGTCATTGAACGTGACACTAGTGGAGAGATCTACTACTTTCTCTAGAAGATTCCAGAGGGTTCCGAACTCGACAACATGGTCGCCACTGACACCAAAATGGTCGCCAAAAATGATGCCAACTTGGCTCTACCGCCAAGATTTCGCCAAGTTCTCATTGAATCGCTATTATAACGCAAGGGACGGCATTGCTTCTGAATAGTACAATTTTAACATGAAACAAATATAACATAGAGTCATATAAATGCATTATAAACACTCAAATACAAATTATTTACACTATTTACACAAAAATTGTAACAATATGTTTTAAGCTGAGATTTCTTTCCCATGTACGATCAAAAATTCGTCTTTTATCTTTTACCATTAGGAAATCCAAGTACCTGAATGTGTTTCTACTGAGAGATCATTTGTAGAGTTTGGAGGAAGCTTGCTTCCAAGAAGATTTCACGAATTGAAGAAAATTGAGTCTAAATTCAATTTGCTCTGTTATCCCATTACTGCTGATATTGAAAAAGTAGCTGAGAGGAGCTACAACTTGAATTAAGTGATTTGAATTCAGATCGCAGTGTGAAGGAAATGCTTAAGGTATCCGACTACGTTCTGAATTGTGATTTTGAAAAGTTTATAAATGCATAATATTTATGATATTTAGTATCACTTAGATTAGAAAACGTATATAAAATTGTCTTAAGAATATTTTTACAATAAAAAATTATTTAAATATAATATTTTGACAAAAAATGAACATAGAATGACCCATTTTCAAAATATTCTCCTCTTGTGAAAAATTCTTCTATTAGAATAATATTTTGCTTGTATATAGCCCAGACCTCTGTACAGAGGGTGAACTAGAATTTTTGAAATATACAACTTAGAAGTGGATTTATTCATATTTTACTACAACAGAGGGGAGAAATTTTAAGAAAAAAACATCGATAATTATTTCAATTGGTCTTAACTCTGAAAATAATGTGAATTTTACAAACCTCCTAGTTAAGACTCTCTGGAGAAGTCTTTATTTTATCTCTGAGCAAAATATTATTATTATATAATCATTTTTTATAAAAGGAGAACGTTTTGAAAAAAGGTTATTCTAAGTTCATTTTTTGCCAAAATATTGTATTTAAATAATTTTTTTCGTCATAATGTTCTTAAAACTATTTTATACATGTATTCTAATCTAAGTGACACAAAATATCTTGAAAATTATCCATTTATGCGATTTTTTAGAATCACAGTTCCGAACATAGTTGTATACCTTAATGCATTTATAAATTTTTGTCAACTGAAAAATGTCTATGTATGAAGAATTTTGTGGGGAAATTTTTCTTTACATATTTTAGTCGACATATATTGTGAGTAAAGATTGTCTTACATGAAAATCAGCAAGAGTAAATATAGATGTAAGTTGGTTGACATAAATTTGCAAGCTGTGATGAAAAGTTCAACAAGCAGTCTCTCACTCATGATTTTAAAAAAATTCAGGAAAGTGTTATAGGATAAATTTGTCTCATTAAACTGATTCTAAAATAATATGTGCTTGCAGCTATAGCAGTGCTTCTCAAAGTTTCAATGGTTGTGACGCAATATTCAATCATAATTTTCATCGCGCCCCCTCCATACAATAAAATTGCATTTAATTCAGAAATACTATACTTTGACTCTAAATCTACAATACGATTTTAAGCTCTTAATGGCCACCGGCGTATATAAACTTCGCGCTCAGCCAAAGTATTAAGTATCCGGACGTATATATACGTCTTTCCGAAGTACGATTTATTTTGAGCACTGCTATCCAGAAAATTAGTCCGAAGGCTTTTGAATGAAAAAAAAGGACATTGACAGTGTCCGCGAAGGATTTACTTATTTCAGAGGATTTGCTTATTTATTCCTTTCTCGGTGGCATTGGGAGGCGAATCGCGTAAATTTAATCGGCAGTTAAGGAATTAATTATCGATAAGCGTTACAAATTATGAAGCTAAGGGTTAACTTTTGCATATAATTTTATATATGACAACCCCCCATGGGGTTATTGGTAATTATTAAAGTTGTTCCTAACTCAGTATTGTTAAATTAATCATAAAATACATTTGTGCAGTACTGATGCATTTATAAGTGTATTATATCAATGTAAATGCGTGTTTTACTTTTTAATGTATTAGAATGTATTTTTTTACGTTTACTTTGAGAAAATTAATAATTTTTAAATAATCTTCTGTTTTCGACTTTTCAATATGCTCGCGCCCCCTCGTAGAGTTATCACGCCCCCAGGAGGGCACGTCCCACACTTTGAGAAACGTTGAGCTATAGTCAATATGAAATTAGCACAGTAAATAAATTGAATAGAACCACCACTATTTTACTTAGCTTATATTTATGTTTTTTTATAATGAATACAATCATTTTAAAAATGTTAATAAGGTTAAATAGGTTAAGGTTTAATCATTATCTCCGGTACCCTTGGCTCCTCCCACAATGTTTCTTGCGAGGCAAAACAAGATGCCTACCCCTAGTCTACAAGGTGTGACACACAAAAAAGAGACTAAGTGCGTAGCTTGCAAAAAAGTGGCAACAACTGTTTTGATGACGTCATCCCACATACCATCTTCTATCCATGTGGCCAGTTTCGTCTCACTCGATCGCGCTATTTGGGAGCACTGCGTCATTGAGTGAGCACATTCAACAACTGCATTCTACCGGAAAAATGTCGAATCAACATCAAGTTTCTTGAGAAACTTAAGAAATCAACCAAAAAAATATTTCGAATATTAACCGAGGTTTGAGGAGATGAAACTTTTGTCTCGTGCACATGTGTTTGAATGGTATAAGCGGTTTTCAGGGGAAGTTTCAGTGGGGGGCGATGATGAACCTGCTGGCGTCCAAGGTCAGCGATTACAGACCAAAACACTGCCTAATGATCGTGATATGAAAAGGAGTTCCACGCACATCAGTGGTCAGACTGTTAATCAACACTACTACATGGAAGACTATTAAAAAGACTTAGTGAAAAAATTAGGGAAGAAAATGCCAGAATTGGGAAGTGATGAATGGCTGTTGCACCAAGACAATGCACCCGCTGACATGGACCTATCTGTCAAGCAGTTTATGATCAGGAAAAACATTACTGTGATGGGGTATCCTCCTTATTCACCTGATTTAGCTCCCTGAGACTAATTTTTATTCCCTACAGCTGAAAGGGGAGCCATTTTACCTCAGTTGGAGAGTTTCAGGCAAAAACGGAAAATCTCTTAAAGGGACTTCCAAAAACCTCGTTCCAGAACTCTTACCAGCAATGACAGCACAGAATGCAAAAGTGTGTGAGTGCTGAAGAGAACTACTTTGAAGGTGATAATTTCACGGGGAACAGATTCTGTGTAAGTGCAATGATTTATTGGACCAATCTCGTTTTTTTTGTATAATTTAAAATTCGTTTGTGTTTAACACACCTTGTATAACATAAAATCTAATTCACCAAGAAGGAGCTACACGAATGGGACAAACTTGCATATTTGCACGTTAGAATATGCAAAGGATTAACTTTTGACTGTCATTTATTGAATAACTGGAAGAAGCTAGAGAATAACTGTAATGGAGAATCCAGTTGGTGTTTATAGCAGAAAGACGTTCAAAAACTAAGGCATACCTTCCATACGACTTTTGGATTGGTGAAAATTTAATCTGTGTATAACAGCGCTTCTCAAATTATGGAACGCACCCTCTAAGGAGCGGAATAACTCTAGGAAGGGGATGCGGGCATATTGAAAAGTCGAAAACAAAATATTACTTAAAAAATTTTACTGAAAGTAAGCAAACGAAATACATTCTGACATAATAAAAAATTAAGAACACATTTACACCGATATAATACACTTAAGAATGTATCGGTACTGCACAATGTATTTTATAATTAATGTAGCAGTATTAAGAACAAATTTAATAATTACCATTGACCCTATGGGTTTGTCATACATAAAATTATATACAAAAAGTAACACTTATCTTGATAAACTGTACGGTTTATAATTAATCCTTTTCCAGTTGATTAAAAGTTACGCGATTCGCTACCCAATGCCACCCTTTTTCACGTAGGCGAGCGTATGTGATATATTGGGGGAATAAAAATAAGCAAATCTTCTGAAATAAGTAAATCCTTCGCAAACACTGTCAAGTCTTCCAAAACCTTCGGCATTGGATTTCGCGAATCTTTCGGAATAACTTTATGGATAGCGATGCACAGGAAACAGCGTACTTTGGAAAGACGTATATATACGTCCTGGGCAATTAACGCTTTGGCTGAGCGAGACGTTTACGCACCATGATAGCACTTAAGAGGTTAAGGTCGTATATTAGCATTAACTTCAAAGTATAATATTATAGATTTCAATAATTATTATTGTATGGAGGAATCATGAATGAATAATGGGTCGCAAATATTGAAAGTTTGAGAAGCATTGGTGTATAAAACAACTTACAGCCTGTTGGAGCGTCATACAAAAATTGGAAGTTACTTTAAATTTTCTTTCACAGTTTAAATTCATTAAGGTGACTGCCTACCTTGAAAATATCGTTTTTCGTCTATGTAAGGCATTTTTTTTATTTCAAAATCTTATAGTCTGTACATTTTTCTTTCCAAAACAGTTTTTTTTCCTTAACGCGAAATAGAAATAAAGTTAAAGTGATTTTATAAAACATCACTCTATGCAGAAGGGCAATAAGATAAAACTTTAAATGAGAGTTTTTCTCAAAATTATGTTTTCGAAAGAAACCCTTTACCAGATACATGATATTTTAAGAACCAAACCAGGTAACGTTTTGAAATTTTGTGGGAATATTTATATATTATACTATTTTTCATAAAGTGGACCATAAGTTTTGTTGTAAGTTAAATATTTTTTCATTTAGGATAATTTTTATAAAGAAAAAACTTTAAAAACATCAAAATTTTCATATTATCATGCATAATTGTCTGTAATTTTTTTTGTATTTTAATATTTCTCTTAGATTTTGGTTCATTTTGAAGAGCACCATAGTCTGTATGTTGTGTATAGAGAAAATTGTGGTAATTGTATTACAAATGTTTATACATTGTTACTCGTTTTAGTAAAAATTTCGTAAAATTTCCTTGAAAACAACCAATTTCTCTAAAAGTACAATATTTATTTAAAAATTTTTATGTGTGTATTTATATATATATTTTATTTTTATTCCTAAAAACACTCAATTTGATTCAAAAATTTGTTTTTATAAAAAAAATTGGTTCCGAAGTTAGGCAGTCACCTTAAAGCGGGAAGAATGAATCCGAGTTTTTATCAAAATTATCATAAAGCGGATGCTTACATTTATGAAATTACTCAACACTTGCCAAAATTATGAACATTATTAAATATCTATAGCCAAAACCATAAAGCAATGGTTTATTAGCTGCTTTAATTGTCATCCAGTTAAGCCAGCCACATCGCGCCAAAAAAGTTTCATTCATTTTATAGTAAGTCTAACGCTAATATTTGAGACAAAATGAAAGATTGGAGGAAAGAAGAGAAAATATTGAGTAGAAAAGGGGAGTGTCGGGAAAGAGAGAGAGAAAATGAGGAAAGCTCAAAGACTAAATTTTTTAATTGGATCATACATTGTCCATTGATGTCTTACTTCGAATATATTCTAGATATTTTCGAGACGGACTTCATCGTTCTGAATCACGGTCAAAGGGAGTCGAAGACACCACACTCTCCAAACTTCCATATCACGGCATCGTGAGAACTTTGAGCTCTAACAGTATTAACATGCATCAGTCCCCCTCTACGCAGTTGCACGAGAACTCCCACGCACGATTGTTGGTCAAGAGTTTGGGATCATAACCAATCAGCTACCGCAACCACTATCGGATGAAATAAAGGGAAAATAAGATAAAATCTCTAACACGAATTATTTGGAAGTGATGCACAATTTTATAATGTATTGTAAACTAGTTGGTATACCCGTTCTTCGCACGAGTGAATTGAAGAATTAAGCAAGACAGATTGAAGGATACAGAAGTTTTTAATGAGTCGATTTTGCGTGAATTGTAAACTAAACAAAAAAAAAAAGCTTTTTGCATCTCAGCTGAACAAAAAAAAACCCCGATTTTTTTAATTTTAAGTCTGCAGATCTAATAGCTCATAAAAGGGATTTTTTTTATCTATAATACCCGTAACTCTCTTGTGAGTCGATTGTTGAAATTACCTTCCTATGCTGATATCTGCTCAGCAAAAGTAACACATTATTACAAATTTTGTGTAATGAACGCTTAAAATAGTGTAAATAATTTATATCTGGAAATTTATTACGTTAATATTACTTTTTATTGTATTTATTTTATGTTAAAATTGTAATCTGCCTCACACTCCACCTGTTCAAGACTTCGCAGTTCCTGGCGCAGGCGTAGACAAAACAAAAAGGGAAAGTTTTGTTTCAGACATAAAAGATAGATATATGCCATCGCGAGCTTTTTTGCACGATGGCAAAATTTTTTTCCTCCTTACTTGGCAATTATAGATACATATTTTCAAAACTTCACACAATATTTTTTATAAATTATAGCCTATGTTTTATCCTGATGTATAAGCTATATAATCGTAAAGTTTCAGTAAAATCCTTTCAGTTGTTCTTACGTGAAAGAATAACAAACATCCATACATACAAAATTTCGCGTTTATAATACACTCAGGAACATTGAAAATAGCGACCCAAGAAGGAAGCTAAGTACAATCGCGAAACTTTGCAAATAAGTACAGCGTAATGTGATATGAAAATGATCCAAGTTTTGTGCCAATACGCATGCTCATACACGCCGAGGTGGCGCTACAATCAGGAAGAGGGTGCTATATAAGCCAGCGCAAATTCGAAGATTCATAAACGTGACGATTACCCGCCGATTGTAGGAAGACTTTGGTAAGCGAAGCATGCCAGGTAAACGTGCTAGAAAACATTTCTCACAGTTAAGCGAGTTTGAGAGAGGCCTGATCATCGGGATGAAAACTGCAGGCTGGTCGACGCGCCGTGTTGCTGGCCTGGTGGATCGTTTGGAGTGTGCCGTTAGAAATTGTTGGGAGCAGTGGACACGAGAAGCAGTGGCGTTGCTAGACCACGCGTGGACGTCGGCGAAATAAAGGTTCGCGAGGCCTCTTTTTTCCCAGTCAAAAAAACGTTAAGTTACATCACCAGAATTATAGTTAAACTAATGTATAGTAAACAAGATTTATTGCTAATCAAATGATGACAAAAATTACACAAATAGAAATTAAAAGAGACGAACTTTTCGGCTTTTGGCCTCACTGAACTTTCTCAGGATTATGTCATAGCTAACACTAGCCGCTATTTCAGCTTCAATTGATAGAACTGATAACGCAGATAGTCTCTCTTGACTCATCTTGCTTCTCAAGTAGGTTTTAAGGTATTCGACTACGTTCGGAACCGTGATTTTGCAATGCACATAAATGGATAATTTTCATGATATTTAGTGTCACTTGGATTAGAATATATGCATAAAATTGTTTTAGGGACATTTTGACAAAAAAAATTTTATTTAAATATAATATTTCGGCAAAAAATTAACTAAGAATAATCTTTTTTCCAAATGTTCTTTTGTGAAAAATGCTTCGATTATAATAATATTTTGCCTGTATATAGCTCAGACCTCTCTACAGAGGTTCAACTAGAATTTTTGAAAGATTCACATTATTTTCAGAGTTACCACCAATTGAAATAATTATTGGCGTTTTTTTCTTAAAATTGCTCCCCTCTGTTGCCGTAAAATATGAATAAACCCACTTCTAAGCTATATATTTCAAAAATTCTAGTTGAGCCTCTGTAGAGAGGTCTGAGCTATATACAGGCAAAATATTATTATAATAGAAGCATTCTTCACAAAAGGAGAATATTTGGAGAAAAGATTATTCTAAGTTAATTTTTTGCCAAAATAATATATTTAAATATTTTTTTTTTGTCAAAATGTCCTTAAAACAATTTTATGCATGTATTCTAATCTGAGTGACACTAAATATCATGAAAATTATCCATTTATGCGCTTTTTTTTAAAATCACGGTTCCGAACGTAGTCGGATACCTTAAATTACTTCACCAAAAATTTTTTCTGTTCTAAAAGGCGTTACAATGCATCACTAGTGCTCTTAAAGAAAAATCTTTTTTGTTTTGATTACTTATCTTATATTTTTCAATTATTTCGAAATATTTTTAATATCGAGGAAAGTAAAGACTTAAGAGGGGAGGAAAATATTCCCTCTTCCCCTTCTCTTTAAAATCCCGTTTTTCCTTATTATCCCTACTTTTTATTACGACATTTTCTAAACTCTTAAATGAAAAATTGCTGTTGTTTACTCTCGATATTAAAGAATTTCTGATCAAAATAAATAAGTTTTTTGTCTAAAAGGCGATATTTTTCTTGTTTAAATATTTACACTGTAAAATTTGTTTAAAATGGTCAAAATCCATCTACAAAAACAACAACTAAGACTGTAATCTCTACAAAAAGGCCTTTTTAAAGATTGAACTTATATACCAGTTTATTGTATTAATTTTTTATTTGTTATTGAAAGAAACATATGTGTGGACTAATAACTTAATTTTAACACAAAGTATGAGAAGCTTTTTTACAAAGGCAAAAATTTCAGGAAATAAAACAAGTCATGTAAAATTATGAACAATCAATTCGTAAATACTTGTGTACCGTAAAATCCAGCACATATATAACGCTCACTTTTGAAATAAAAAATAAGATCTAAAATTACGGATGCACGTTATACTCCGAGTATAAAAATGATAGCTTTAAACATAAAGGTATGAGCAAAATAAATAAAAAAATTAACGCTTTGTCATAAAATACATTGTGCAAGTACTGATACAGTGTAAATGTTTATTTTATTTTTTATAGTATCAGAATGATTTTGTTGGTTTACTTTCAGTAAATTAATAATTTTTTTAATTATATTTGGTTTTCGACTTTTCGCACCCACCTTGTAGAGTAATCACGCCACCAAGGGGGGGGGACATGCTCCACAGTTTGAGAAACGCTGTTTTAAACAATATTCAATTTGCAAATTATTTTAGAATTCTTATTACATTTTGCTTCTTATACATCATTTACATTATTAATGCATACTGCGAATTATTCTTACATATGTAGTATATATTATTTTCTCCCATATTATTTTGGAATTCTATTTTTAAAAATAAAATATTCTATTGGATTGGAAAAAAAGTGTGTAATTTCGGTTTTTTTAGTTTAAACAATAAGCTTTATAGTCAAATATCTTCCATTCAGTTTGATTAACTGTTGCCATTTTTCTGTAAACTTCATGATTTCGAGCTTATAGAGTTTCAGGTCCTTAGCAGGGAAAAACTCAACCGAGTCCGATTGGAGGATATTTTACTGAAACTTTTAACATTTTAAAAATTTTATAAACTTTTATATAAATCACAACCTGATGGTGCAAGGTCGGTAATTAATAATGGATCGTCTACAATAACATATATTAATCGAAAAAGACCATGGTCTAAACTTGATGCACCTTTAACATGAGTCGTGCTAAATGATTGGAACTTTGTTGGGAATCGATTTCTTACACTCCTTATAAAAAAAAAAAAAACCGACTTTTTATCATTAAATTTTGGCTTATTTTGAATTTTATAAAACTTTTTAAATGGTTAAATTTTTAATAATAACGATGACCTGAAAACACACTTGATCTTTTTTGCTGATATGAACCAGGAACTGGATGAAAAAGGATTTGTGGGTAAAATCCTAGGAGAGCCCACACCCTTGGCAACAAACCAAAAAAGCGCCAAGCCAGAACAAGATAGCGCCAAGCGAAACCGACAATGGCGGCAAGGGAATACAGCGGGATAAGGTGGATGCGTACTGAAAATATATGAAAACAATACAGAAATTAAACATTTAAGATAAAAAATATAAAAACAGCACTTACTTTCTTACTGCTGATCTTTTCCGAGTGGAGAGTACAGGGTAGCAACAGATTTTAAAAAAACCCTTAAAGGTCTCATCGCTAAGCAAATGATCGTGTGAGCGCTGCCATATTTATTCTGCGAGGTAATGTTTGAACATACATTCAGCGTAGCTGGTACGATTTCGAAGAAACCGTTTTATTGCCAGCCATGTTACATCATGCCGATCATTCCATTTAGGACATTCATAACTCGAAGCAATCAATCCTTCCTTCATACACCATTCAATCAATTCTTTCTTACCTTTTGCATTCAACAAAAAAAATATTCTAAAGTATATTCCCTCACACACTCAGCCAGCCCGAAGCCCAACAACAAAATGAAACTTGAAATGCGCGCCCACAAAATATGAAAATGCTAGAAATAGTTAGGGTTGCCATACATAGTGTTTAAAGGTAGGGTTACCCAAGATGGAGCAATTATCACCAATAAAAGTAATTCGCACCAAGGGTGTGGGCTCTCCTAGGAGTGAACCGGATTTATGAAGCTATCAGAAAGATAGCAGCAGGTAATTGAATAAATAGAATGAAAGATATTTGATAGATTAAAGTTAATTTTTTTATTCAGAAAAAATTTCACGCCAAAAAACCCTTAATTACTTTCTATCCCGATATATGCAATTTGTAACTTAACTCGCGATATTTTTTTTTTTTTACTTTTCGCTGTTTATTTTCAATCCTTTCATCCGTTTCATGGAACTGTGTACAATTTTGACATTCAATTAATCTTTTTATATATACAGTGGGCGATCGGTTAACAAACATATTCCGTACCAAGACTATGTTCGGATCCAATGTCGATTGCTTTTCTCTCTTTTTCAGGATTTTCCGGAAGTAATTAATAGCATTGTCGTTGTAAAGATCCCCAACCCTACTGACATCAGCTTGGTTTGGGTGCCATTCTAAGACCATTGCTCTGACATCCACCCACTTTTTCAAAAGATCTTTAATGGCAGATGTCGGCATTGGTCCTCTTTCGACTTCCTCTTGTTCGGAAGGAGACATATTTCGTTGTGTTTCTTGGTGTTCTTCATTCAAAATTTCTTGGAGTTCTTCTATCGTCAGTTCATATTCATGTCCCATTATGAGCTCTTCTATGTCATCCTCGTTCACCTCCAATTCCAGATCTCTAGCAGTTGTCAAAATTTTATCCATAATTTAAGGGGTGATCCCTGATCACCTCCGAATATGTGTTCGTTGTCCAAACATAAAAAAATCTTTCTTGAAAGTGTTCGTTATCCGAATATGTGCTCGTTATCCGAACACAAAAATCTTTCATGAAAGTGTTCGTTAACCGATTTGATCGTTAACCGATCTGTTCTCGTTAACTGATCACCCACTGTATAACAGTTATATAATGATATTGAGTAATTTATTTACAAAATAGCTATTAAATGTAGTATGCCTATAGAGGCATTCACAGAATTCATAGGTAATATTACACAGCAGCTTAATAAATATAACTTTGGTACAGATAATAAAATCTTTTTTAATGATATTAAAAATCAGATTAAAAAATTGCAAAATAAATGTATTATAGTTTATGTTGGTAAATACTATTATCATTTAATGATCAACAATTATTTCGATAATAATACAGCTTTTATTAAGTCATCAGTTTCTGATAGAAAAATAAATAATCGAATTTTGGCTTTTTATAAACAATTAAGAATTCAAATTAATAATAATTTTAAATTTCTACATATATTTCTTACTCCCAAATTTCATAAGGATCCAGTCAAATTTAGAACAACAGATACAAATGGTTTTAATATATATATATATATATATATATCAGCAAAACAGGCAAAATTCTTCATGAGAAATATTACATGATGCAATAAATAATCTTAAATCTACAGCCATACTTAAAAATAGTAAATC